>DF237004.1:7479-43985 GCA_000708835.1 Klebsormidium nitens
GAACCGGCGCTCGAACGCTCTAGCTCCCTACGGACTACGGCGGCGGCAAAGGCGGCAAAGGCGGCAAAGGCGGCAAAGGCACAACACTGGCGCTAATGCTGGCGCATTGAGGGTTTATTTTGACTAATATAGAGTTGGCTCAGCCTTGGGTTAGGTCTCATGGATAACCATTCAATCTCGTAACCATAACCCGTAGGAGTTGCCACGTCATCCGGGTTTGGTTACAAAACTTGTTGACCCGGGTGTAGGTTCCATTGACACAGGCAGGCAACCTGACCAGTCACCTTGAGCACATATTCAAGGCCATAGGGGGGCCATAGTTCCCGAAACTGGCAAAGAATCAAAATTTGCAAGGGGTGCGCACGGGGTGCGCAAGTCTCTAACCATCACCTGACGTTTGAAACAAGATCCAAAACGTCTCGAGCATACATACCTACATATATTTGCGATCGAACTTCAAGTCCTTGACTAGTTGCCTTATTGTCCTATACACATGATACTCCTTGAGGCTGCATAACATGTGCGCTTCGACTCACTACAACAGCTTAAGCATCTCTCTTCTCTATGACAGTGTTCAGGATTCTGCTTCCCATTCATAAACTACAACTCGCCATCCCAAAGCTCTGTCGTCGTTTTGTAAGGACCCGTTTTTTTGCCAACGAAACCCGTTCCAGCAACGATGCGCCCCTGCAAAACATACCACTTCTTTTAGTGAACGCGAACTATAACGGCAGCTCCGTGAAAAGTCGATTGCTCGAACTCAATTGACGGATGTCATGCTGGTCAACGCGGATTCCAGGAGCTAGGCTTGAAGTTGGACCTGAGGACAACTCCAGGACTGTTCAATTCACTCGGCCCGAGGACACCTTTTCAAACCAGGCCCGGGACTCTAGACTTGAAGGGGAGCACAAACCTGGGAATCAAGTTCAGTGAGTTGCGCACAAAGACGAATCTCATCAGGGCCGCAAAAAGCAAGTCGAGGAGTTGACTCAAGACCTAGATGTGGGGCAAGACTCAGACAGAAGCCAAACTGACCTGGTCTTCGATCGAGCTGAGCGCCTTCATGTCCTCTTCCGAGAGCGACCACTCGGTCACCTCCAGATTGCTCCGCAACCGGTCGAAGTTGGTGCTCTTTGGCAGCACGCTCGTGCCCCGCTGGAGGCCCCACCGCAGAACGACCTGCGCGGGCGACTTGCCCAGCTTCTCCGCTATCTGCACAAAAAGGATATCAAAGTAAATCCAAGCTGAGCCCAAGTCCACAAAAGGTATCAAAAACATAGTTGAACTGTTCACGTGGAACCCATGCGGAGTGCAAAGCCCTTGCCCAGCCTTTTCGTGGGCATCGAACGTAGCGGCAAGTGCGGAACGTAAGGGAATTGCAGCAAAAAGCACTAGAACATGCAGCTGGAAAAGGGGACCTTCGTGCTTTACAGCACCAGGACAAGCCATTCGACGTCGAAAATCACGAGGTTTCAAATATCAGTGTTGTCCTTGCGTTCAGATTAAGACTCCGAGAAAATTCGACAACAAACCGCCCTTACTTGCTTCACCACCGGGTACTCAAGCACCTTCCTGTTCTCGTCGCCAGAGCCCAGAGGCGAGTACGCCTGCAATCAACGGGGAGAGGATGAGAAGCGGGGAAGAAAAGCAACGAAAGAGCGTGCAAAAGCTAATGGGGCGGGTGATTCCAGAATCTTTCAAAGCCTCAGCGCGCTACATCTGAAAGGCAATCTTGTAAACGGGTTCGAGCAAAGACCAAGGCTTTGTCCGGAACAATCTGGGACAAGTACTTCTGCCAACAAGGGATATCGGTACGTTCGTACAACTCCAATAACTCGAGTTTCTACTGCAGCACTGGAGAAAAGCCGTCATTCAGGTTTCAAAAACCCAGCGCATCAATACTTTTTCACCGTTGCATATGCAACATTTCTTGCCGACTGAACTCCTTCCCTTGTCTCCGAATCTTCGGACCAAAGTATTCCTGCTTCGTTTGGAAAGCTCACCGAAAGATGCACGCCCTTCTCCTTTGCGAACGCCAGCATCTTGTCGTTTCGCCACAGCGGGTGCAGCTCAATCTGGTTCACAGCGGGCGGAACCTTGGCATAAGACAGAACCTCGCCCAGCTTCTTCATTGACAGGTTGCTAACCCCAATCGACTTCACTAAACCCTGCTCCTTAACCCGCTCCATGGCCCGCCACGTCTCCTCGTAGTTGGTCTCATCCACCAGCTTCGAGTCGCTCGTGTCGCCCTTGCGGACGCGGAGCGGCCAGTGGATCTGCGGATTAAGAGAGGTTTGAAAAGGATTAACCAGTACTGTCAGATGTTTTTGGTTCGCCACCACGCTTCGTCGTTCTGAATCTCGCGAGCTTGAAGCGGACAGGTGTGATTACCATATCAGAGCATGGGCAAGCATGAACACAAAACATGGGTTGGGAGGACTGGTTGTGGCACCTCTACTTCGAGAACGTCCTGATAAGGTTGACTTCATACAATGAGGAATAATGGCTAAAGGTAGACACCTGGATACAGTGAAGAAGCTTGCTTGGCTGAAAGAAAGACCAAAACGCACCAGAGGGAAGGAGGGAGGGCGACGAGAGACAAATTGCACAATATATCAAAGTCATCAATACAGTGAAAAAGCACCGAGAGAGCCCCTGGAAAGATAGCACCCAAACGAGAAAGGTTGGCGCTCACGGAAGAAACGATGGCTCACTAGGGCAGATGCATCAAGAAAAGTATGCTTACCAGATACAAGTCCAGATACTCGAGCTTGAGGTCCGACAGCGTTTGCTTGAGAGCTTGTGGCACATCCTCCGCCGCATGCTGGTCGTTCCAGAGCTTGGACGTGACAAAAAGCTCCTCCCGCTTGACAAGGCCCTCCTTGAACGCGGACTGGAGCGCTACGCCTATCTGCATATGGATTGTGGTACATCACTCGTGGCTTTTCTAGATCCTTGTCAGGAAAAAAGACTTCTTCTGTCGTGTTGGATAGGAGACTATGACGAGGTCTGCGTGGTTGAGCCCCTGTCAAGGCAGCGACTCCGGTCACAGAGCCGCTCTCATAGAGCAGAAGGTTCAACAGGTTCGGTCCACCAGCAACCCTGTTTATGAGACTGTGACGTAGCTCCTGAAGCTTGTTCTGAGGCGGACAAAGTGCTGCCTGCAGTATGCATCATGATGTAAAGCCTCCAAAAGTTCCAGTTTGAGAAAAGCTTCAATGCTCAGAGCAAATATAAATGAAGAGATAATCTCAAAGAGCCCCACCGCACAACTTTCTAACAATGGTGGTACAGATGGTTTCTTTGAATGAAGAGAGCCCTTATGCCCTGCAAAATCTCCCTGTTTGGCATCGCTAAAACTGAACTGTGGGCTTCCAGAGATGGAGAGGTGTAGCTGCATGCATTGGTGGCAAGCAGTCAATAGTCTAACTATACCAGCACAGCATCAGACAGCATGGCCGATGGGAGAAGCCTGAATTGCACCCAAGCACAAAAGGGAGGTCAAGCGGGGGTCAGTGCAGCCAAAGCACTGGTTACATAGTCCAAGCTACCACCACCACTACTTTTTTCACCCCCTTTTTCTGAATGTTTTCCAAGCCGCAGCCAAGGAGGTGAGAAACCCTCCCTAACCAACAACTGGCTAAAAAGTTTAAAAGTCTTTTGACAAGGATCAGGTTTTGCACCATCCCTTCATAACGCCGTTATGTGATGGTGGTGGATATAATTACACCACACCACACCACATGTCCATCACAAGATTGCTTCCCTCAAGCTTGGCATACTGATCAAAGCACAACCAAAGCATGGTATCAACAAGTGAAGGAGTTCATCCGTTGAACCTCCGGTTTCAGTGAGGGTCTTCTGCATCAACTTAGGAAGAAAGTATATGCTGAAAAAGCTCCTTACCTCAGCCTCATTGCCGTAAATTGCCGCGCAGTCAATGTGCCGGTATCCAGCCTTAATTGCAGTCTTGACAGCCTCCCCCACTTGGCCTGGCTCAGATCGCCAGGTCCCCAAACCAACGCCAGGAATCTGATGGCCAGAGTTCAACTTGAAGGAAACTTTCGTCCCCGTGCCCACTTCAGAACCCATGCTCACAGCAGATTGCGCAAACGTGCGGAGCAGGAACGAGGTGCGGCGGGCGCACGTGGCAAGCAAACTTTGAGACGCAATGGTGCTTGATTTGGGCGTGAGGAGATCAGGATGGAAGTCGGAAGGGACACCTTTTAAATTTTGATTGACCCACTTGATCAGCAAAAGCTTGGACGAAGCTTTGGCCTAGGGAAAGCGACTGGCAAACAGTGTGGATAGATACCGGTACTCAAGGAATCACGAGGAAGACGGTCCCTTTCAAAAAGCATCCAGCCAGCATGCAGCCGTCGATGATCGTAGAGGGTGCCACTTGTGTGCATGTGGGAGTTTCTCGACCCTCTCTGACGTACCCGTAGTGGCACGACCCATTCGCACCAAGCTCTTACGAAAATTATTTTTTTCGCTTTTCTGATTTCGCACCAAGGTTCGGGGGGATATTTTCTTATCGCACAAGCGCAAATTTACAGTGTTTCAGCCCATTTCTACGCGATTTCAGGCTTCATTTGGGTTTATTTCCGTTTCGCTCTTTCGCACCAAGGTCAGAATAATTTCCGGAATTTTTCGCACCAAGGCCTTTCGAATTATTTTTGGTGCGAATGGGTCGTGCCACTACGGTACCCCTTACGTCATTTCAATGGCGGATCAGTCCATTCAAGTTGGCAAGCTCCAACCCACGAAAGTGCATTCTTGATCCGCATTTGCTTCTCAATCCAACGGATCGGCACCTGACCGCATGTCCAGTCTCGTCCTCCTGGCAGCACTTCAGAAGCGTTGCCTGACGTCCCCTTTTACTTCTCGCATCACATCACAGGCGCGCACCACTTATCAGAGATCTGTCATAGGCTTATATCATCCCTCCGTTGCATTTACTGGGACTGCAAGCGGAACTGCACTTATCAAACCAACGTTGGCATCTTGCGCTTATCGCAGCCCGCACAACGGTTCTAGGGTAGTGTCATTTCCTGCCAGGGCAACGATGTCGGCTGTGGACAACAAGAGAGCAAGGACGGAGGAGGCAGTCGGGGAGGGCGCCAAAAAGCTGCAGCTCTACTCGCTTGCTACTCCGAATGGACAGAAGGTAAGAGTGCAACAACTAACAGTCAGGGAAGGAGGGTAGAAAGCAAACGAACGTGATCTTTCGTTGTTAATCAGGATTGGTTCCTCCCATCTGAGATGAGCACTGGTGGTTGAAGTAAAGTATCCAGAAGAGGTTTGCAAGGTGGTCGTTTGATGGCCGCTCTAGCACCTGCAGTGGCTCAGAAAACAAGGTGATGCTGTGGCTTGCTTGTGCACGTTCCTTGCACATGTTGCCTCATATTTTGACGTGGATTGCACAAAGGTTTGCTGCGTAGGCAATTATTGGCGGTCTTTTTCAACAATCTGGCTGAGTGGTCGCAACAGTGGTCGCACAGTGCTTATAATCTGATCCGTACTCAAAAGGTACTATTTTTATGCAGAAGGTTTGCTTTGATTTGAGTCCTGAGCAAAAGTCTGAAGCAGATTCTAGACCACGCTCAAATAGGAATGGTAGAAACAGAGGGCAGACAATCGTGGGCTCGAGTTTCTGAAATACCTGGCAAGTCTGACTAACGAAGAGTAAACCTCTAAAGGGCCTCAATCAGGACCAAGCTTGGGAACAGCAGGATGATTAAATGATGGCTCAAAGATCTGGCCTTTAGAATGTTCATCAATTGCCACCTTTAGGAAGAAGCTGGAGGAGCATGTGAAGGAGCCTTGTGGAGAATACTGTTAGATGGATTGCCGATTGCCTTGTTAAGCACTCGCCAGACTGAACAGCTGATCTCCCGACAGCATTGAAGTGTCAACCCACCAGTCCGGACGATTACCATAATCACCACCTCCATACGAATTGATTAGGAAAATGATGGTGTTCCAAGGTCCTTTGAGGTTGCCACCTCCTGACAGGCGCTCTGGGACAGTCACAGGCTTGATCCGGAGAGAGGTTGCTCTGTTTTAGACCGGATTCTAGGCAAAAGCCCCATACTTCTATCTGACTGCCATGTTGATTCTGGGGACTTCAGTCCATGACATGGTACCTGAAGAAAGTAAAGATGGTGCGCGAGGTGTGGTTGGCATCCAGTAGCAAGATATGCACTTTACAAAGTGTCCCTGCTCATGCAGATTGGAGTTGCGCTGGAGGAGATGGAGATTCCTTACGACGCGCACACTATTGACATATTCAAGAACACCCAGTTTGAGGACTGGTATGTGAAGATCAACCCCAACTCCAAAATCCCGTCAATCGTGGACCCCAATGGCCCAGGTAAGCAGCCCCTCATATGTCCTCGAAGGCTTGAGCACAGAATTCGCGTTTGAATTGGGTCAATCACTGCACCCAGATTGGCTTGCCACATATGGTGCTGTAAAAGTCGACTCCATGGAAAACAGAAGTTAGTTAACGATTGTTGTTTCAGAAGCCCTTGTATTTCCAGTGGCCCTGCGGAAATAACCACAAGGATGATCTACCAAGGCTCGTTAGCTTGGTATCGTACATATTTCCACTGACATGAAACCATTGAAAAGCATCTGGTTTGGCTTGGTGGATTTGCAGTTATTGAGCAGAGTCGCTGGTCGATTCAGTTGTTGGAGTTGACTTCAGAAAGAAAGTCCGCCATCTCTAAATCATCGAGCAAGTCATATCGTTGGACATTCGGCTTTTGTTTCGGTCGAGTACAGCTTCGTATCAAATTGATTGAAACCATTTCAACATCGGCAAAACGTCAGCCACTCTCAAATGCTTGGGTAAGGCACCTCAATAAAGACCCGACCTTCAATCAGTCAAAATAACATGCATTCAAAAGCCTTGTGGGTGGATCTCAACTGCATCCGCTTGTCTGCTCTGGGCGTGCTTTTTCACGGCAAACCGACCAGCTTTCTGCATATCGTGCCAATAATCTTTAGCAATTGTGTGCAGGCGGTGAAGAGGTGCACATGATGGAGAGCTGCGCAATCCTGGTGTACTTAGCGGAGAAGACGGGCAAGTTCCTGTCCAAGGATCCGATCAAGCGGCTCGAGACCCTGCAGTGGCTCTTCTTCCAGGTGGGTTTGAAGAGTCTGAGCTCTTCTCCACTTTCGTGACCGCCGGTATCATCGCTTTCCCAGAGATTGAAAGTGTTGTGGGCTGCGCTGAAAAAACTCTTTTTATTCTTCGCTCCAACGTTGTACAGCGTTTTGAATTCAGGGAATGTCAGGTCCCCATTCCTCATGTCTGGCTTCTTGCGCCTTTCGCATTCTTGCACGAGCCAGAACGATGATTTGTGGGACCAGTCCGTGAACTCCGTTCAGACTCTCCTGAAAGCAGCACTACGTTCTCGAAACGTAAGCTTCTCGTTTTAAGCGCAGCCCGCGTTGCGTTCCATCTAGTCCTGGCGCGCTTTCTGTAACAGATTGGAGCTTATGCAGGCCAGTCCGCCCATCAAGTAGTTTGCCGCTCGTGTCATACAACGGCATGGGTTCTCTCTACCGGTGAAGTCGTTTGCTGATTCCATCGGTCACCTCCTTGATTGAACCGCTAGTTCAAAGGTTGACCATCATTGATTGCGTCACAAGGCTCCTCAAATCGGTCAATATTGGGGCTGCCAGTACGGGCACTCCACAACGCAGGCGAAAAGTGTGCACATTATTCTTCTCCCTGACGTCAATCGCTGATCTCACTGCCCATCTAGCTCATTAGTCAGCTGACGTCATTGCTGGCGTCATCAGGCGGCCCGCATCGGGCCGATGTCGGGGCAGTACGGTTACCTCCTCAAGTACCTACAGCGGCACAAAGTGCACTTGATTGCTTCCACTTCTGACGTCGGACGCTTAGGTTATCGTTGATGTGATTCCTTGTTTCACCGGCTGACGTCATTCCTCACGTCGTCAGGCGGCGCACGTCGGGCCGATGTCGGGGCAGTACGGCCACTTCCAAAAGCACGTCGGCAAGAGGTTTGCTCAATTCCTGCACGGCTGACGTCAGATACCAATGTCACCGTTCAACCGACTGCCTGTTTTCACCATCTGACGTCATTGCTTGCGTCATCAGGCGGCGCACGTCGGGCCGATGTCGGGCCAGTACGGGCACTTCCACAAGTACGTTGGCGAGAAGTGCACGCACCCGTACCCCGAAGAGCGCTACCGCACGGAGGTGACGCGGCTGCTGGGCGTGCTGGACAAGCGGCTGGAGGGGCGCGAGTTCCTCGTTGACGACGGGTGAGTGTCGCTTTACGGTCCCTTTTCCTGACCTCGCGATGGGTTTGTTTGATTATGAGCATTTGGTTGCTAGTTCCATCTGTGAGTTCCGGGTGTCTTCTGAAGGATAGACCTTCTGGCTGGAGGGTCTCGAGTTCCTCAATGACGATGGGTGAGTCTCGGTTAATCTTCAAACCCATTGGGGCATTCGTTCAATCACAAGATAGGCTTCTCGTCTTTTCCTAATTGCTTGTCTCTTACGGGCACTGGGGTTGTGGCGCGTTCTGCGCGCTTTATTTAGTAGGCTCGATGGACAACTGCAACAGCAGTCCGCCAAAAGGCCAGGTCGCTTGATTAGGGCATTGGAACCGGTCACCCAGCGCTGAAGACGAAAGGCATTTTGATCAATCATGTTAACCGTGTGCTCACGCTGCGCATGCAGTCTTACATTGGGCCCGAACCAACCCGTCTTTCAGAGAGCTTGCGATTCTTGTCACGGTTGCAGAATGGGTTCTTTAAAGACCCGCTCTCGGTCCACATTTAATCATGCTCGACGTCATGTAGCGTCGGTCAGGGTCGCACAAGCTGACGTCACGGCTCGCTCGCAGGTTCTCCATCGCGGACATGGCCACTTTCCCGTGGCTCGAGTGCATCCGCGGGCCCAAAGGCTACGGCTCTCCGCAGTTGCTCGAGCCACACAAGAACGTGACGGCGTACCTGGACAGGTGTCTGGCGCGGCCGGCCGTCAAGAGGGGGATGGGCGTCACCCCGTTTCCCGAGCGGAAATGAGTGCAGTATTAGGGAGTGAACGGCACGCAATTTTGCCGAGGAAGTGTAACACATTTTTGCGGATTGAGGTTGCACGATCACCCCAACCAAATCAATTGAAGCCGCCGAATGAGTTGGATCATTGTCCGTTAACTGGAGCCGAGAGACAGTCTGCGCCGCTCTCATACAGATGGATTGAGATTTGAGTCGGCTGTAACGATCAAAGCAAATATTCACTCGAGCTCCCTTAAGCAGTCAACAATGCACATCTCCAGATGTCAGTTTACCATGTAGTTTACGTGGGGCAGATTTAAACGCAGCTAGTAAGTCAAGCGGTCGGACATGATTGTTTTAACTAATTGGCTACAAAGGTTTTGCTGAGTTCGCTGCGTTCAATGTATTTATAGGTGTTTATTTGTTACGTGGCACGCAAAACTAATCGTGGATACAGAAAGCCTAACTTCCTCAGGCAAGCTGAAGTAAAAAAGTCGCCATAACATGATGCAGAGATCGCGATCTCTGAATCCTGAAAGCATGCGCCATGGCTCTCAAAATATTTCCTTTGGCACCATTGCCGATGGTCAACTAGATGAAACTTGTGAAAGCATGCACAGTGGATCGACCACAATATCATCAGAGTGACAGCGCCTATAGCTGCAGATAGGCATGCTAAGAGCATGCTTGCACCTGATGGCACTGATCTCTTTGACAGCAACTTCATTTGGTTATGTCGGCTGTTTGATCCGGTCTGAATCCGCATTCGGTAGCAGATGTGGCGGCAGAGTGGCCGCAGCGTCAATATATCCCGTCCGGACATTTAAGACCTGGCCACCATTTCGACGATCACTTGATCATATGGGGAACTAAGTGGATATGCAGTGAGACGGAGTCCTTAAGACTCCCCATGCTTGACAATCGCAAGACATACCGGTATTGGGTTACGTAATGACCCTACATTGCCAAGTTATACTGTTTTAGTCAACTTTGTGTTGACACTGATCCACCGGTGAAAACCCAACAATTGAAACGTGCAGCTCACACACGTATCGTCGTGGCCGATTGAAGCTTCGTTCGAACCAGAGTACCGAAGGTACATTGATGTGATTCGCAGCATATGATTTCAAATTGTGCTCCTGACTGTGCGGGCACTTGCAAGCAGCGCACGCATGCACGAAGTGGTAGCGGCGAAGGAAGGACGACAGCAAGAAGCGCATTTGCAGAAGCGGGTTGCAAAGCGGAAGGCACAAAACGCTGTGCGCGGACAAAACAAAAGCTGCAGTGGAGCTCACGTATCAAAGTAGAACCGTCATCACAACTGGGGTTGGAATCTCCTCAATCGAGGCGCGCGCGTTTTGTTTGCAAAGCGATGGAGGGCGACCTGGACGAGACTGTGGAGCGCTGCGCTTCCCTGCTGACGTCAGAAAGTGACGGGATCCGGGCCGGTTGGAGCCTGCTGATAGGCCTTCTTCAAGGTGGAGATGAGAATCGGCTGAGATTCGCCAGGGTCGCCCAAGAGATAGCGGCATGTAACGGGGGCGCCGTACTTAGGCGGCTCTTGTGGCTGACGCTCGGGCGACTATACCGGATTGAGCTCGATACTGAAGGTCGCCAACACTTCCTCGCATCTAGTTACACGCTGTCGCTTGGGATGCTGACGTCGAGCAAGGTGGTAGTGAAGCGCTGCTTGAGAGAGGGACTCCGGCCGGGAGGGGAGGAGAACAAATTCCGGCCGGAAGAGGATGATGAAACCGGAACAAAGCGGGGGGAGAAGGACAACGGAGGAGGACCGGAAGAGAAACGGAACGGAAGAGGGCCAGAAGAGAAGGAGAACGCGCGGCAGATCTACGCGCACCTTTTGCGGCACGTCGCGCACTTCTGCAAGATCGTGCGCCTCTCGGGGGGCCTTTGGAACTCTTCCACCTTAAAACGTTTGTCCACTTTGGTCGTGGCCGGTTCTCTGGAATGCCTGGCCAACTTTGCGCGGGCTTCGAAAGCATTCCGGGACGCTATTCGCGACGCAGCGGAAGAGCCGAACATGTTCGAGCAACTTACGGACCTGCTGCGCTCGGAGTGCGTGGCACAAATGTCCTCTGATATTGTCCGGAAGATCCGGCTCGCTTTGGCGGGTCTAGCAGTCTCGCTCGCGTCTTCTGCGGACAGTCAATTTTGGGCAATCGACCGGGGTCTCCTAAAGCTGATCGCAACCATCTACGAAGCGTCCCCCGTGCGAGAGTTGGCCAAACTGTCCAAGCGGGCGGCGTCTCCGGCGTACCGCTGCAACATCGCCCTGTTCCGCTTGCTTTCCGTGGACACTCTAGCGGAAAAGCTGCGCGCGCACAACGTGCTCGAAGGTTTCCGCCCTCACAAGCGGACGATCAACAGCGCGGAACCGGAGTCCCACCCCTGGGCGTACTTCGAAGGCAGGTTGCAAGGTCTGGAGATGCCCCTGAGACGCGAGCTTTCCGCCGCGGATTGGAAGCTCGCGGAAGAACAGCTCAGCGGAAGGTACTTGGTCCCGGTTGTATGCTCGTGGAGGCTGTGCGCGGCCGGCCGCGAGCCCGTCATTGGGAAGGGGTTTAGCAAATGCGGGCGCTGCCAGGTGGCACGCTACTGCAGGTGAGAGCCCCGTCGTACCAGCGGAAAACCATTTCATTTGCCGGTCCGCTTCGCGTTCTGCGTGAAGTCGACAAGATGCGGCCAAGTGGTTCAATCAATGTCTTCCTTAAGAAAAGAAGGCATTATTTCCCGATTCAATTGTCTTCAGATTGTAAGTATTTTCCCGTACGAGATCGTCTTTCTGAGGCTTCTCTTTTGATCTAGCCATTCCTACTCGTCTTGGCAATGACGTCAAGGATGCCTTCGGGTGGACAACTTGGAACTCTGGCTTCGAATCGTCTCTTTGCAACCTTGAGGTCTGATTGGGGCAACCGAACGTCAAAAAGTTTCCTAGCTCGACAGAAGGAGTCGTCAGAAAGTGTCAAATTGAATGGGGAGATCGCAGCCGCGGACTGGATACGCGGATTGACTTTCGTTCTTCCCTGTCAGACCTCACTTTGAGTACAGAGGTTACGAGTTGTCATGCTGCAGAGAACCTTTCAGGGTCTAGCTCGGGAGCTGGCAAATAGGCCCATGGCCGGTAATGTTTCTCTGCACGTACACAGTAAATCGAGACCCGGTTTAAGTACGCTTTTCAGTATGGGCAGGGAGGATTATGTTCAGCATCGATCTGAAAAAAGAGACCTTTCAGACGATATTAGTCTTACGATTTGAAGTCGAACTTCAAGGCGCCTATGTCCTTGATGAGGGGACTTTTCAGTCGGAATCGTTCTTTAAGACCGTGCTTGATCCGGGTCCTGATTTATAGTGGTAGTCCAAATATGCATCCTTCGCGTCCCTGTTGCATTTGGTGTCCGTATCTCGCTCAGATCTTTTGGAGGATTTGGATCTAGCCCGAGCGTTCATCCGTTGAAGGTTACTTCAGCATCTGAACCGTGCAACATGTTCGAACACGGCCAAGTGTCATTTACACGTGCTTCTTTCATGCAGCAAGGAGCATCAGAAGCTGCACTGGGAGACCCATAAGAAACATTGCAAGGCACCTCAGGCAAAGAAAGACGTGACGAAGACAGAATGAGATCAAACTCGAGACAATCAGAGGCCTAGGTCGAATAAAGTTCGCACATCCATCCGCCGATCTGCTTCGCTCAGCGGCCATGGGGTCATGGGCACCGCTTGGAAAAAGAGCTTTTGCGATTTGAGTCTGAGATCCGCCCTGAATTATGGTGCTCAATTGTGTCGTCCTCAGACCCAGTGTTCTCGGAGATAGAGCACCCAACCTTGAGAGAGTCTGCCGCACTGCATGACCCTCGGGTGTGAGTGAGGCAATCGCACGCGAATATTGTATGTGTTTGGAGTAACGGCGTCGTGCAATCGATGCAGCTGCCTCGTTCCAAAAGCGCCGCGCGCCCTTGCATGCTGATTGATACCATTGCACAGACATGCGAGCGGCTCTCTTGTTGGTGGATACTTGGGAAAAGGCACTCGACACGTCTCGACACTTCTTTCCAAACAAAAGTAAGTTCAGGATTGGGAGCACATGCTCCGCCGTTACAATGCACGCACCGCCCCAACTCCTCATGCCTGCAAGAAGCCTGATACATATGGACCTTGACGTATGCATTTAGAGCTGCAATTCGATCATTCAGGCTTGCTCAGCCTCGAATGACTGAAGCAGCTCTATCATTTGACGGGAGCTGACCATCATTGCATGCCGGCTGAAGCTCGATATTTATACAGGCTCGCTGTTCTGAATCACCATCTGCATGCCCGGTGGCAGCGTTGATCGAGTGCTTAATAGCCGCTTTAATGCATCACTAGAACCTAGCCGCCCTAGCTTTTATAGCATCATATACTGGCAGCCGTTCAACTGGCTGGCGGCCAACACAGCGAGAGCGATCAATCTGCATGTGGCCATTGAATTCAATGTAAGAACTTGCTTAACGGGCAGCTAGGTCCACCGGACTCCTCAATCAAATAGTCGTATACGGTATGGCACGCAGCATCGAGAATAAATTGCCGGGGTTCAGGAACTTTGAAGCTCACTTCCATGTGAATGATTCTGCATGACGAACAATATCCAGCCGCCTTCTATGTGTTGGAGGTCATGCAGAGCCGGCAGTAAAATCACTCACGTGAGAACGAGTGCACTTTGATATTTGCAGCTTTCACCTGGAATGAGCACTTTAATGATGAGTCAATCGTCTTCTCGACCCGGTTGACTGCACTTAGCGGGTCTTTCGAAAATCAAACGTCGCACTTTGAGGCGTTGAGGCACCACGGTCGACGATAACCATAACCGAAGCCCGTTTGCAACAGCATTCGCTTCCTTAATTCTGTATGAATTGCATTTCCGTCTTCGTCATCCTCATCACTTTCTGCTGAATACGGGCAAGCAACAATTCCCCATATCGCAACTCCCGTTGGGCTAATCGTCATGCAGTCTGACGGCAAACGACCCGTTTTAAGCGCTGTTGCGGTAGCTGCAGAGTACGAATAGCCGCCAGCTTATGATGGCGAGAACGACAACCGCGGCGATCTCAAAGCCAACGACCGACACCCCGTCGGTAACCTTGCCCAGACGGAGGTAGCTGCAAGTGAAAGAAATTGAGTCAATCATCGCGTTGTCTCTTCTTTGCATGGAAAAGAAGTGGTGAAGCCAGAGCGGATGAGCGGGTGAGCGGATTTCAAATCACGAATGACACTACAAGCTGTCCACACGCTTCTATCGAACGACCAGCAGACTCGTCGGTAATATTTGCGCTCCTGCGATAGGTTTCACAGAAGACAGAACTGCATTCCGACCAGAAGTGCACCCTACCTGCTGCTTTCAACTGATACTTGTCTTGAAATCGTTCTCATCAAAGCAAGAAGCGCTTCGATTGCATTCTTTGCAAGCAAATGAAGAGGAAAACAAGCACAAGGGAAAACAATAACAATTACGTCCACTACGGGCTGGTACACTGGCAGAAAGCATTTTTGGGAGAAGGAATGGGGGAGCTCTGGGGTGGGCATGGTTACGAGTAATAAATCTTCAACTTCAGGGGATCTACTTAGCTCATCCCCCGAGGGATCCTCAGAGAAGCATTGCAACTTGTATCCTTCTCGAGGAAGAAAGTTACCAGTATTAGGGTTCGCTCACCTCAGGACAACAGGCAGCGCAGCGTGCACGCCCGCAAATGTGTACAGAATGGGCAGCAGGCCGGCGGGCTTGCTTTTCCGGAGCCAGATGAGGGACGCCAGAGCCGCCAACGACAGGTTGAAGACCTGGAGAAGTTTACGGAGCCCGCGGTCAGCCAATGGCCTAATTGGCAGAGCATCTTTTGACAGTGGATGCTCACTGCTTTGATTGTCACACAGCGTGGCCGAAGCTACCGTTCCAAATGCCTGCGCAAACTCATCCTGTTAAGTGATCACACACGTGGGCCTGGATCTCCACTCAACGGTCAGCGTATGTCTCCTCGTGAAGTTTTCACCATTCCGGAAAGGTCGGACACAAAGGAGCGGCGACAGGGACAGTCCCGGCGGATCGGGGAACAGCATCGCTCAGAATTTTTAAATCTTGCAGCTTCACCAGAGAATGTCTGAGGGCAATTATTCGACTTGCAGTCCTCTCCTCGCGTGGGCTTCGTCTTCCTGCGAAGCAACCGCTGATCACTTCACACCCATATCTTAGTCAACACCGGTTGTGGCAGCCGCTCAAAGGGGTCAAGGGCAACAGCTCACCAGGTTCGCGTTCGCCTCGAAGCCCTGCAGGAGGTCGTCCCAGGAGGACTCCGCCTTGCGTGCGT
The DNA here is from genome assembly GCA_000708835.1 of Klebsormidium nitens. NCBI lineage: Eukaryota > Viridiplantae > Streptophyta > Klebsormidiophyceae > Klebsormidiales > Klebsormidiaceae > Klebsormidium > Klebsormidium nitens. The sequence continues at coordinate 22,878 of DF237004.1, forward strand.
TCACCCACAGGGGGACAGCCCGATGGAGCACGGAGTCGGCAAAGGCCCAACCTAAGAGCGAGGAAGAATAGATGAATGGGTGTGGCTCTCTTTCTCTACCTGACAGCCCGCAGGAACCTGCGTCTCTACATTCTAGTGCACACAGAACGAGAAAAGAATTTCGATGACCTTGGAATCCCTCAAGCGCACATGTTGCTTGCCGAATGGCTTGCTGATGATGGGTGCAGATTACTCCGCGAGCTGGGAAACAGACGCGGAACCGCACGGTTTTCTGATGATAGACCGCCTATGACATGACTCGAATAGCACGTAAATCACCCGCTGTCAGGCGGGAAGGGTCGACAGTGTCACTCCTCATCGGTCTCGCTTCTAGATGGCCGTCTGTTCTTAGCTTCCAGCAATCCGTGTTGTCCATGTATGGACTGAACCCACTTAGATTCGACCATATCTGAATGGCCCCACTGGGAAATGCATCCAACGACACAGACAAGACACCTGAGGCGATACTCGCAAAACCTGTCGTAGGGGCTCTCTCATCGGTCGAATGTACCTCAAGCATCAAACGGTTAGCTGACACACTGGCAGTCTGCGAGATCTTTTTGATGGTTTTGCGCATTGGAGTGTTTCTAACCTAAGCCGACCGCCTGGAACTTGTGGTTCTGGGAGATGTTGCGGTACTGAAGCTGCGTCAGAGCAAAGTAGATGCCAACGATGTCCAGAAAGCCAATCAGGCCCTTGAGGATCTCCTGCAGCACACAGGCGACGGAAAGTGGAGGTCAGGTTTCGAGAGAGGCTCTTTCAGAGCTTGTGTCAGAAAGTCTACCACAGCATGTGAGACGGTGTGAACCATGTCACGAATAAGCTATGACCATATAGAGACCAGATGACAGCAGAGAAGTTGATATGATGGCCGTTCAGAGAAGGGATCGGTGAAGGGAGGAAAGGGGGCGTTTGGGGGTTTACCTGGTTGAGATCGAAAACGTCTGCATCTTGAACTCGTAGGAACGTGGCTTGGCAGATGAGCTGCGAGGAAGAACAAGTGTTAGAATGGAGGAAAAGCAAGTAGTCCAGTTAAAAAGGGGGCACAAAATCGCAAAGGGGGGGTGCCAGATATTTTGAGGAGAACTCTTGGATGGATTGTAGCCTACCGTGTCTTATAAGTCAGCGAGAGAAGTCGCTTGATCGATGATCTGCAGTTGTCCAGGGATTCTCAAGTCTGAGTCTAGTTCAGAACGTGGCACGTAGCGTCTGAGTATGTTGTGATCCAACAATAGCAGGACGGCATGTTATCTGACTGCCAATAAACGAGTAGCCCAAGACAGTGGTCAATCTCAGATCTACACCCAGAACATCTGGTCGGAAGCAATGTGGTGGTAGAAGTCGATACTCAAAACTGGCCCCAAAAAGCGGGGGTGGCTTACTTTTAGAAGGGCGGTGGCGATGTAAACTGCCGCTGCTTTTGCGCTTGTCGTGAAGGTGTCGTAGTCGGACCTGGCAGAAAAAACACGGCGAATGTTTAAGGACCAAGCAAGTCACAGACACAGAGTATGTCCGCTACTTCTCTCGATCAGTAACTTAAGGCCAGAACCCATGATTATTCTCAGTATCAATTGATCATTCTGCTCCATCAACTCTTCACCTACCAAATGATCAGGTCCATGGCTCACGCTACGGTATTATAGCATACATACATTATGGAAGTCTAAGCGGAGGGTTGAAGTTTTGTTGCATTGTCAGCACAGATTTGAGAGGCATGACGCATCAACTGTGTCACAAAGCTCAACGGCATCTGGTCAACTCACAGTGGTGTGGCCTTGTAGTATATGAAGTGCGGCAGGAAGGTGAGCGCCGAGCAGTTGATGAAATGAAAGAACGTCATTGCCCTGGTCTGATTCTATGGAAGGCAATGGGGTATGAGCTTTCCACAGGGGAGACCCCTTTCTTCTAATGCGAGACTGTCAGCTTTTGAAGCTCATCAAGCCTATTGCAGCGTCGTTTCTTCTTGGGAGGCGCCACGCCTTTTGACGCAATTGCCTACCGTCAGCGGGGCAGGAATGCGTGCTATCCTACACAAGAAAGCCTGCTCGGACAAGGAAGATGTGCATCGACTTTGATGGCCCTTTGGCGTTGGTACTGTAGCCGAGCTACTTCAGCAATGCTTGAATGGAGGATTCTGATCAGCACCACTGCAAAACTGGCCAGTTCTAGTGCCGGTATAGGCCAGTCGAGTTTGCCGCAGGTTAAATCGGGTTAGCAACCCCAAATGGCACTGACTTACCACAGGCCGACTGGAAGCGGTTCTACATAGTGAATGCAGTGTTACCTGAACCAAGTATTGGGTTTGACCGGAACCAGCAACGAGGGAAAGAGAAGGGTGCATGTGGAATCTCGATCTTGGCAAGCAGAAGAATCTTGATTCCTTTCTTCACAGCAGAGCGCGTACTTTTGTCCTTCTCGCCTACCACCATGGCCAGCTTCAAGGATCTCTCCTCCGACGCCGGGTTGAAGGAGCTGGACACGTACCTTGCTCCCAAGAGCTACATCACTGGGTGGGTTTTCTTCCTGTGGCCGAAAAATGCGGGGATCGAGATGGTCGGCGCACGTTTTGGCGTCCCGTTCTGTCAATTCACCAGACTGCGGGTTTTGAGTGCATTTTGGAAGGACGGCAAGGGTCGCGAATTTGCTTGTTGGAGTTTGTCAAAGGAAATTTGTCAAATCATTGACGATCACAGTTTTTGCGGATATGCATTACATCCTGGTTGTCTATGCAAGTTCCTCAGCATGTGGACAATCTGGCAATTTGCCACTAATGGCAATCTGATAAATTGAAGCTCTGGTCTTGAGCAACCAGGCTTCCTGTCTTTAACTTTGTAGTGCTCCTGATTTGCAGGTATCAGGCATCTCGCGATGACCTGGCCGTGTATGCTGCCCTCTCCGCCGCTCCCGATGCATCGAAGTATGTCAACGCCGCTCGGTGGTACTCCCACATCACTGCCCTGCTGGGCCACAAGTGAGTGCACCGTTACCATCTTCTCTTGTACCGTATCCCCTGTGAGCATGAATTGGACTTCTTTGAACTTGTACTGCATTATCAGCACATTAAGAAGGTGCAATTATCTGCATCCGTTACCAGCATGGCACTTTGATGAATCTGTTGCATCGGAAGGTGCGCTTTAATCTCGTTCGTATCCTAGTAACGCCAAATGGGCATTGTTCAGCTGTGTATCATCAGATTCCAAAGAAGTCATCAGATTCCGAAGAAGTTTTACTGCACACTGGCCTGGAGGTTGGGATCGGTGTAGTAGGATGGATCCACAGCACCTAGTCAAATAGAAAACTCGAAATGATCAATTGCGATGACATGGCACAGCCATCTTCGGGGAGGCCTGGTATTCCTACCAAACTGAGCCCTTGGTATGCATTGGCACAACCATCCAAGAAACACAAAGTGCTTTTCATTAATGCATTTGCAAGAGCGATGCTGAAAGTATTTGCCAGCAGAGACCGTGTGTGCAAACCTGATTATCTTGCACCAGGATTGAACTTTCAAATTACTAAATGTGCAGCTTCACCGGTGCTGCCACTGGTGTGAGCATTGGTGGATCTAGCGCGGCCCCGGCCGCAAAGGCCTCGGCCCCCGCCGCCTCTGCTCCCGCCCCCAAGACCCCTGCTCCTGCTGCCCCCAAGGCAGCCGCCCCTGCTGCTGTAAGGCTCGCTTCGTATTGTCTGGGTATAGAAGCTGAAGTTCCTTTCCTTGCCCTCACTGGGTTGAAATGCCGAAGTTCCTTTGCATTGACCTCACGAAATATCATCCATGTTTTGTTGGTGGAATGCTTTCAGGAATTTTTGAGTTCATTTTGTGGGACAGACATTCGTGATAGGTTCGATGATGTAGTTGTCCTTCTTATGATCTGAGCGCAGCTGAGCACTTTTGAGTAGACCAAGGTTGCTCTTTGGCGAGCGTAATCTGGCACAAACATCCCGAGTCCTGAAGGATGCGAACAAGTCTCTTGCGGACAAGTGTATCACTTTTCTAGTTGCAACTAGAGTTTTTATTACTTTTCTGGTACCCTACGCCCTCAATAAGCCGGCAGACAGAAAGGTGTACGCCGTTGAACTGACACTGCGACTATGAGGGCGCAAAGTGACATAGGGGCTGTCTGCCTGTCTTGACTTCTGAAGGAACGGGCCTGAGCTTCCTGAACATCTATCACCAATTCAATCTTCTCTGGAGTCATTTGTCACACTGTCATCATGCAGAACCGACATCCCTGATCATAGATTTGAGATCTATTTTCGGTTTGAGCCTCCGTTTCTTTAGGTCTTCAGAATCAGTCAACACATCCCCAATTAAATACATCACTCAAGGGCTCTCAATCAAGTCCTTCTTGACTCTCTCAACAGGACGATGATGATGATGATGACGATGACGATGTCGACCTCTTCGGTGAGGAGACGGAGGAGGAGAAGAAGGCCAAGGCTGACCGGGAAGCGGCAGCCAAGGCATCCGGCAAGAAGAAGGGTGAGTGGAACAGCACACTTCAGCCCGTGGGCCTATTACAGCGCCACCAGGACCCTTCCATTGAACATCTTGTTGTCTGTGAATTATGGGAAGGGGCTTCAGAGTGTTATGGGTGTTCTTTGCTGACCGCAAAGGTTCGGGTATGAAAGAGATGACCGGAATCTTAAACTTGTGCATCTGCGTGGGGGCCTGGCTCCCAGTTGCATCGCATTGCTCCTCGTCTTCCTGAGCATAGTTGCCGGGCTTTTCTGTGTCTCGCTGCTTCCCGTGGAAAGTGGCTTGAACTTACGCTTCCTCGATTGCCTCAGCTTTCAAGTATGTCAGTACCAAACTTCTAGCCGCGTTTTCGCTGCAAAAACCTTTGCCAAAAGGTAGGTGTTGGAGCTGAGCGCTTTTGTAAACAATACATCTTCAGGTCGGATGAGCTGACCGTTAGACCTGCTGCTTGTTTGGTGCAGTCATCGGCAAGTCGTCTATTTTGCTGGACGTCAAGCCGTGGGACGATGAGACCGACATGAAGAAGCTGGAGGCCGCAGTCCGGGCGGTGAAGAAGGACGGCCTCGTCTGGGGAGGATGTAAGTGCCAAAATGCTGCTCTGGTTCCTTACTTGTTCGAATCATGGATGTCTCTCGTTATGCGATTGGCATGATGGTATGCAAGTTTCTGCATCCAAGCAAATGCGTTCAGACAGCCCTGTCATTTTGACCAGCCAACGGGTTCCAATCATGTTGCTTTTGTCAACTTGCTGAGAGTTTTCATGGCCGATGGAAGAGCCACTTAAGCAACGTAACACGGAGGGTAGAAGTTTAATTTCTTGTCGCACCTCTTCCCGCTGAAGTCTGTCTCCGTTTAGGCCGACTCGCATGACTTAATCTTCTACTGCTGTTGAGGTTATGTGGTGCTGTCAAATAAAGGTGGCTCTGAGCCATCTTCTGAACTTGCACTCGAGGGTTCCCAGGATGCTTGGCAACGTTTTCAATCAGCGTGTTTCGGCAGTGGATTAGCTTTCCGGTTCCCCACAATGTGAGCGCAAGCTTGTGTTTGCTATTAAAACAGACGCTCATTGTTTGCCTTTCGAAGAAGAAAGAGGACGGAGGTCTTTCGTCGGATTGATTGTCCTATCGCGAGAACCCAACAGCACATTCTGGAGGTCGTAACCCGCTATCTTTACCAGCACGTTTATTGACCACCCATGTTCCATGTCGTTTGTCCAGCCAAGCTGCTCCCCGTTGGCTACGGCATCAACAAGCTGAACATTCTGATGACGATCGAGGACGAGAAGGTGTCCATCGACGAGCTCATCGAGGATGACCTGTGCGGCGGAGAGGAGACCAAGGAGTACGTCCAGTCCTGCGACATCGTCGCCTTCAACAAGATCTGTGAGTACATACTACACCCCAACCTTTCTGAAACACTAAGTTGGTTCACAGTGGATTTGGTGCACGGGGTTTTGGTATACGCTTCAGATTATTGGAGGTGGATGTAGGATGATTTGAATCCAACGAGACCAGTATCGACGGAACTGGGCGCCACATCTTTCGTGATTTATAGTGGCCAACATCTATATTTTATCAATCATGGTCGGCATGCGTAAGAGTGCTGGCAAATGTCATCTGTTTTCCAAGTCCCTTTGGACACGTGTTCCATTATTGTTCGTCTTCCTGTTCCCACTACGATGTGGAGGGCTCCTCTTTTTGTCTGCTTTGCTTAGCGTGGTGCAGGATGACTGGACGTCGATGATTGGTCGTCATGTCAGGAAGGCGCGGGGAGGTTCCTCCCTTTCCGGGCTGCTCTTTCCTGCTTGCCCGCAGTTCTTTTTCAACGTTATCAAATGCGTTCTAACGGCCGCCATTCTGTGCAGAAATACGTCCAAGAAACGGACAGGCTCTGTCAAGCATCCGTGCGGTTTTGTTTATGAGGAGCTGCTTATTCCAAGCGCAAGGCGGGTTTGCAGAATAAAGAGTTGACTGTGCATCAAACACGGACGCGTCATGCCAAGCGTGTAAGCTGATTGACGTGAATGCCGAGGAACGTCGAGTTTTGTCCAGCCAATAGGTTGGTCACATTCCAAGTTTTGCGGCACAAATCCATGCTTCATGTCAAGCATGCAACTATGGGTAGCCATTGAGTAATTGCGTTGGGGCAGCTGCACCCAGTGACTACGATGGGCTCTTCAATCCTGATTGCGAGTGCATCAAAATTACAAATTATTTTGAGTCCTTCTACTGAGTTAGTCGGCCATAAGGAATCACATGACGTGCGCTCATTGATGGCCTGATGGTAGTAGTAGTATATCAACAAGTCTGGTATGTTCATGATAGTTTATGCGCTGTACATACGAATTCGTATATCTCATGCACATGTGAACGGTGTCATTTGACAGTTCGAGACATGGTCGAGCTCCTACAGCAGGCCGGAGCCAATCTACCTCTAAAGCAAGCATCGTGTGAATATTTGTCGCAAAGAACCGGGTCATGACAGTAGTATCGATCAAAATCAATCAAGGTATGGTATATGTAGAGTTTACTCTAGTACGAAACCCTGCGCGCGCCGGCCGGAAAAGGAAAGTCGATCAAAAATGCAACATGCACTGGCCTAAAAAGATGATTAAGCATCTAACTGCATGCCAAGCACACCAACGGCATCAGGATATTGGCTTGCCTCTCTTTTACGAAGTAAAATAGCAAGCTATTGCATTCGGGGCAACCGCGTGTCGGGCGACACTGTACGACGTGGCTCTGCGGAAGATAAGCATGTCCAGACTGGTGGTATTTCAACATGCGTGGTGTTCGATACGAAAACGTACGCAGAATCCCCCTAAGGGAGGCGTCATTTTGAAGCCGTACCCCCCGTATTAACTGCTGTGGGGGGGGAGCCTAAAGCATCGGGTCAATGTTGAGGGTCGGAAGGGGGGGGAACCTACCAACTATGTGGCTGCGAAGCGGCCACATGGGGGGGGAACCCAAGCAGAAATGCAGCGGACCAGCATATGGAGGGGGGACTTGAGGCCTTCAGAGGCCTACTAACGCTGATGGGGGGGGGACTTGAAGAATTGGGACGGCCTGGACGGCGGCTGGCCCGCCCGGCCTGCCGGGCCGGCCGCAAACCCTTAAAGCCGCGGCCGGCCTATACTAGGATAAATGCCGCGCGTCCGATCGCGCACTTTCAATCAGCCCGAGCACTCAGCTGCAGCATGCATGTACCGGCAGTGTCGAGTCTACAAGCTTGAAGTTGAAGTTGAAGACGGATCCGCACTGGCATTGTGCACCTTGCTGGCTGAGCAAGTCTTCCTGTAGTTGCTTTGAGGTGTACTTGCTGTAGCTTGGAACTGGGCAGCCATGAAGAAAGCGTCAAATACGTTGCATGACTTCCTGAGCAAGCCCCAAGCAGGGCTGCAAACTGGTGGGAAGGGGGCAGGTGCTGGTAAAGACCGAGCACCCACTTACTTGGGCAAGGTCAATCTGAGCTGCCTAAGTGCATCCGGGAAGAAGCCTGCAGCTCTTACAACCCTCTGTCCAACAAGGAAGCCTGACATCCCGCGCAGTGAGTCAGAGTTGGAGAAGCTGTTCCATGAAGCTCGCGACCAGCCCAACGCTCGCAAGACAGGTTCAAATGAGCTTAGGCATTTGCTGGCAACCTTTGTTACATGGGAAGAAGCCCTGCGCAAGGTAAAGGAGGAGCTGAAGCGCCGTACGGCTGAAGAGAAGAAGTGGAAGGCGGGTGCGCTGGAGCTGACCCCTGGGCTGTGGTGGAGCATGGCTGCCAACCGCAGAGCTGTATCAACGTGGGAAGCAGAACTCACCAACCGGAAGGATCAGTACCAGAGGTATCTCCAGGAGTTGTACGACTCTGTCCTGGAGGAGCTTAACGCGGGAGCTGACATGATCAAGTACAAGTGCACTTTGTCAGCTCGGTGAGTAACTTGCCAATCTCGCACACAACCTGGTAATGGTTAGCAGGTTGACTTCTGATCAGATGACGCAGTTCTCTTCTTTGGATTCTGATACAACAGTTGGCAATATCACTTCATGACTGAACACTGTTTACAGTACCTAGTAGGACATGCATGAGAATCTGATCCGTGGTCAGTGCCACTCTGTTTCTTGGTGCTACTTGAAGACAAGGTTGCTTTCAGATTTTGAGGACGTTCAATTGCTTTCGGCCTGTCCCATATAATAGTTGCACATAGTCTAAAGGTGCTTCTTTTTGTGCAACATCCAGAATGTACAGGGACCAGATGTCATTTGCAATGTTCATTGCTTCAAAAGTGCCAAGGCAGCCAGCCTTTCATTTGAGCTTTCAAACTGATACAATTACATTGCTGCTTTTTGCAGGAGTATTCCGGCCTTTGTCAAGCAGAAGAGTCTGATTGACAAACAGCTGGACGATCTCCAGTCCTGGATCCGTCAGATGCAGCGCGACGAGAGCCGGTACTTGAAGGACAAGATGGCAAAGCGGAAGCTTGATGGGGTTTCGGTGGAGGGGGCTGTAGACGCTCCTGATCAGAAGAGGCTGCGAGCGCTTGAGAACTTCAAGGGGAAGTCGAGCAAGGGTCAGCTTGACATGGGCAAGGGCGAGATTCTGATCCTCCTTCCTGAGCAGGATGAAGCGGTTGTCGCAAAGGGGTGGTATCGGGTGCAAAACGAGGAGGGTGCAGAGGGGCTTGCGCCGGTGGCCTGGTTGAAGGAGAGGAGTCCTTCCCCGCCTCGACGAGCCGCCAGCCCTGAGGCTGGTGACAGAGAAGGGAGTGTCAGTACGGCGCCTGCGCTGGCCCCCGGGAGCAGCCCCCCCCGCACGCAGGTTGGTCCTACAGAGGTACTCACTCCCACGTCCCGTCCAGTTTCACAGACCCCGTCAGGAGGGGTGGCTGTGAGTGAGAAGCCGGAGGGGGATTGGGAAATGGCTGGTACGGAGGCTGCAGAGGTCGAGAGACAGCGAGAAGCTGAGTCTGGCAGTCCCCGCGCTGACAGTGAACCGCAATCCGGGAGCTTAAAGCTTCAGTTCTCGGAGAAGTCTTTATGAAGCCAGGAAGCCGCTGCCGGGGGAGGAGGCGGCTTGGGGAACGGGGAGGGTGGCGGCTTGGTTTTGAGAGAAGGGGGCGCATGTGGGGGCGCCAATCTGAGCGGAAGAGGCAGTGACTGCGCAGAAGCCAGCGCAGATGCTGAAGACTCCGCTGCAGAGAGTGAGGGCGAGGAGAGGACGGCGAAAGAGTCGGATGGTTCTTGGCTGGGGGTGCGGATTGTCCAATTGAGCAAAGGTTTGTTTGCGTCCTCAGCTCCTATGGAGTGGGCGCAAGCAAAAGTCCTGCTTCGCAAGGCAATCAGTGATCCCAAGTTCAAGAGGCAAAGCTGGTGGAAGAGTTGTCGGCTGGTTAACATGAAAGGGGCGCTGGCAGCGATGGAGAGGGTTGATGGGTCAGATTCGGCAACGTTGGAGCTTTGGGAAGCATGGCATTGCTTGCAGTCGGTGGAGGGGTCAAACAGAAGCGACTTTCAGAAAAATGCCCGAGCAAATTGCTGGAGAGCCTTGCTTTCCGTCGCCCCCTTCGTCGCCATTGTCATCGCTAGCAGTGACGACACCAGCTCGCATAGGACAATTCTCTTGCCTCGCAGCGGCGAGGTGGAGGTTTTTAGGGAGTTGCAGCAACATTTCAGGACTTCAGTAGAGCTTGATACCGCAGGAAGGTTGGCTAAGATTGCGGGTCTGCCGTTGAAAGATCTCCAACTCTTAGCAGGGTCAACGCAAGCCTCGAAAGTTTTGGACTACGCTCTAGGATTGGTTGTAGGAAAGAAGCAATTAGCCAGGCAGGTTGATGGGGTCAGTCTTCGTACGCTGCGTTCGCACACCAGGCAGACAGAGAGCGCTCTCGATGCCATGCCCAGCATCCTCAAAGAGGTAGTTGACGAGGTCAGCGGCGAGCGAGAGAGATTCATGGAGGTAGCGGAAAAAGCTGCTGCACGCGCACTAGACGCGCAGGATCAGGGAAGGGGTGTTCCTGCTGAACTTCTTGAAACAGCGGCGTTCGTAGCACAGCGGAAAGGGGAGATCAGAGAAGTTGGAAGCAAGGCATGGAGGGCGCTGGTGAGGAGGCGATTCAAGAAGCGTTTGGAGAACACCCCAGAGCTGAGGCATGTGGCACGGGGCCACCAGGTAAGTATCGAAAGCTTCCTGCTCGAAAGTGGATTGTCAAGCGTCAAGTTGCTGCATGTTCGAGTTTGCCTTGCCTTTCAATCTCAGTATTAGGGCTTGATTCGTTCAAATATTCGCAGCGATTTGGGTTTTAACAAGTCATTTTGCTCAAGTGAACTGTCTGGCTGCTTGAAGCAGCTAGTGCGCAGGGGTGTGCAATATGGTCTGGGTAGAAAGAGCAGCAGGGGTGTTCAATATGGTCTGGTTGGAAAGAGCAGCTGGAGTTCAGTGCAGGGATTTGCAATCGAGCAATCAGTCTTTTTGGGATTTCAATTCTGCGCAGACTGCAGGCATGGGCATAGTGCACATCTCAGCGCCATCTTTTCTGCCTTTGCTTCAATGATAAAGCACCCCTTTCTTTCGAACACCTTGAAACCCCACTTTCACGAGTTTTTGTCTCAATGATCATGAGAAAGACACGCTTCTTGCTAGCGTCCCTGCTTTGAAGCTCCTTGTCCAGGTGTTTGACTGGCCCCCCTTGTTGACTGGCTCCAAAGTTTGCTCGGCACCTAGAGGAAATGAACTTGGTGTTTTCGGTCAACTCTTCTTGTAAACCCTCACAAACCCGGGAAACTTTTCTGCGGCCAACTCTAGGCCTAGTATTAGGGACTAGTTCAAAAGCTTTTTTTAGTATACATGGTGACTGATTGAGGCTTTGTTGATGTGCAAGATCGCTGTCCATGTCAAGTACCCCCACTTCAAGCCCGCGGTGGAGCAGCTCGTCATGCACATGAACGGCGGTCGGGCTGATGCCAAGCGGGCGTCAGTTTCGATCTACATGGGGAAGAGCACCTGGAAGACGGTGGTCAAGAAGCTGGCTGACGAGGCGTCCATGGGTGATTTGGGAGGCGCTATCCGGGTCTCCGAGTCCACTCTGAAGAAGCATCGGAAGCGAGCCGATCGGTCCATCCAACCCAAGATAGCAGATCCTGCCGGGCAGGTGGATCTCTCCTCTCGCAAGGTGGCCAAGGTCCTCCTCCCCACGGAGGATGAGCAACCAAACGGGTACATCATGAACAAAGCCCTGAAAGAGCTCGAGGCTTGGGCGGTTCTGAACTCATATTGGGTCAACACTGACAACACGTGAGAGTTTATGACCAGCTTCAGAGCCTTTTCTGCTTGTACTTCCACTGAGAAAAGTGAACGTAGTCTGTCTACTGGTCAGCTAGGAGGAAGTCAGGTTTTGATGGTGGAGTAGACAACCAGCATGCGTCCTTGTGTGTATATGACTGATTCTGTTTGCATACTTCCAAATCTGACCCATTCTTGTTGCGTGCTTTCAGTTACTGTTCGTCAGCGAGTAGAAAGCCAGGTTTGATGGTGGGTTTGACCATACTTCAATTCTGCCTGCTATTATTGTTGCATGTTCAGTTACTGGTTGCTGCGCAATTCCTTCTTGATCCTTTTTCACTTATCCATAACCTTTGCGCAGGGACGACAAAGCAAACCTGCTCCTCGACCTGATATACTCGAAGAAGACCCTCCTCCAACTCCTCTACCAGCAGCGGCCCAGTGCTGAGTTCAACCTGGACGCATACGACAAGCAAGTGAAAGCTCACATGCACGATCCCCCGACTGCTGCGGGGTATAAGCTGGTCCTCAGCTCTCATCTACTCCTCCACCTAGGGACGGATGCTGTGACGGAAGCCGTACCTCAAGGTAAATTAGCAGGGTGCCGTTTGTGTCTCGTGCTCAAAGAGTAATTGCTTTAACTGGTCTCAGCTTATTCTGACATGCTGGTTTTGCTGGTCCGTGACAGTCACATGTTCGACATGCAGGCGTCCTTTTCTGGATAAAGATGGTACACTGTCGCTCGTTTGAAGTCTGTGCTTGTTGCGCTTGCACGTTGTCTTGTTTTTCGGTCCAAAATCCGGACAATTGGAGCATTTGGTATATGCAAACCATGCTGAGTGCTGAATGCGTTTCAAACTTGTGTGGCAAGGTGGACCGCGTCCGGTGCTGCTCTGGGATGTCTCTGGTCGGAAGCACACGCGCGACGGCCTCATGGTCGTGTACGTCAAGGGGATGAAACTGCAGCGATCCACAGCGTACGAACACACGCGCAACATGCTCCACAACCTGGAAGCGTCGCCTGAGCTGTACCAGGTGCGAAGCTGTGCTAATTTAGCATCAGGAGATTTCACCGTCAAACTGATTGCTGTAAACAGTGGAACGAAAGGCCCTTGTACTTTCTGCTTCATCTTAGTTCAGACGTTTGTCCTAATGCTATGGCTTGTCTGATTCGGATCGGCAACACAATAAGGCGTCTGAAGTGCTCGATTGCAGCTCTCAGAATCATCAGCATAAGTATTGGGCTGTCCACAGATGTCTTTCCGCACCCAAAAGGCTCCCGAGATTCAGACATGCACGGCGCTGTTGCCACCAATATCAGCTGAAACCACCCGCAATTGATGTCCCAACAGCAGTCAGCCCCATGGACGATAGATCAGGATGTGGTGTTCTCCTTCACATCCAAGGTATGGGATGTCTTGAATCGTGATTGATATCCTGATTCCATGTGCACACATTCAGGTTCCAGGAACGGAGAAGACAAAGCCCATCCTGGTCAACATGGTGGACGGCGGTGGCGACGAGAACCCCCGCTTCTACGCCAAAAAGATGGCTTCCGCTGTGCTATTCATGCGCGGCGGGTATGAGCTACTCATTTGCGCGACGCGCGCTGCCGGCTGGAGTGCGTACAACCCGGTGGAGCGCGGGCAGTGCTACCTGACCCAGGCGTTAGACGGCTGCATTTTCGAGTCGGACTTCTACGGCAAAGTGCGGTTGAAGGCGGATGGTACAGCGGCTTCTGATGCGGTTCGTCGCATTTCACCATCACTCTTTGAAAAGTCCCAGCTGATTCCTCGCTTGCCCGTTTTAGCACGTGTTGCTTTGCAGGGCCCCTACAAGCTGGTTTTGCAGTCTCATGCTTGTGGGTGTAGGTGGCAGATTGTATTGCAGGCTGTGCGTAGGCCTAGATTTGTTGAGCCTGAAGCCTTTCTCAAAGCACTTGAGCTTCACCAGGAAAGGTTTGCTCGATCCCTACAAGCTGGCTTCGCAGTCTCAGGCTGGTGGGCGTTTGTGGCAGCTTGTGTTTGAGGCTCTCCGCTGTCCTTGGTCTGTGGAGTCTGAAGCCTTTCAAAGCACTGAAATGCCCCCCGAGGAAGGATTGACACGCCTGGGGTTGATCGTGTGCCGTCAAAACAGTTCATTAATGTTTTCACTTGAGTGGCACGACGATAAGATCTCTTCATATCTGCAGGACGCTAAGCTGGAAGGACGAAACTTCGAGTACGCGGTGGAAAAGTGCCGGGCCACGTTAAACAGATCAGCGGCCTTTGAGAGGTAAGCAGGTCGAACGCTTGCTCTTCAATACAAGGCTGTTTTGAGACTCAGGGCAAGCAGCCTTGACAAAGATTGTCTAGTTGATAAGCCGGTGATTCAGATGCTCTTGATTCAGCTGTGGCGCACATTGATTTGCTGCACTATTGACCGCAGAATCAGGGCCAGACTCTGATGGTGAATATTCTATGCTCATGAACACAAATCTGGTTATCTAGGTTGTACACAACTGTTTCGGATCCTCTGCAAACAGACCTATACTAACGTGCATCATGGTTGTTTTTTGCAGGGAGATCAAGGCTGTCGTCCCCCCCCCACCTCAAAGCAGCTCCCCGTTTGTATATATTGACCACGAGGCGTTTGAGAGCTACCGCAAGAGTAGCGGGGAAGGCGGGTGCGGATGCCAGACGGAAGACCGGTGCTCGAGCGCTCGGTGCCGGAAGTGCTGGGATCAGGGTCTGCCGTGTACGAAGCGCTGCAAGTGTCAAGGGAAGTGCGGCAATCCACATCTGATGCCGCTCCCCGAAGACCTGGCTTGCTATCCCGTGGAGAATCGCGCGCTCGTCTCCCTCGAGGAGATTGTTGCGCAGCTAACTCCGCGAGATGTTGAGTTTTGGGCGTTGAAACATGGCAGGTTCAGGCACTACTGGTTCCAGTACAAATTGTGCGATCTCGCGGAGGCGGAGAGTTGCTGGTACTGTAGTCGGTTCGGCGAAAGGCAGATACCTACTCTGTCTTTCTTCCCCATCGTTTCCGTCCCTGACGGTGAAGGGAAGTACGTCGACCTGAAAGAGCGTGCGGAATTGGTGAAGAAAAGGGATCCAAGTGCGGAGGCCTTCTTTGCCGACTCTGCGCTCCCCTCAGTGATTCTGGCCACCGCCTGGCAAGCGTCACCAACACTGACTGACGAAGCATTGTCCAAGTTAGTTGACGCCACAAATCTTCAGAGGGCTTCAATTGTAAATTATTTTAGGAAGAAGAATGAAGCGCCCAGAGAAAACAATGCTGCTGACAGAGACAGAATTGTAGAAGATGGTGTCGAATAACATAACATTATACAAATTGCACTCGCAACTTGAGTCTCACGTACGGATGGAGGCTAATAAATCTGCTTGTATCAAGAAGATGGTTCGATGCTGTTTGGAATCGCAATAAATTAGCGCGTGATGTGCAGCGGTTCATCTCACTTGCGTCTGTCATACCTAGCTAGTATATATGAAATTGATTACATGTTCGAGAGAATGTATGGTGACATTTGCTACGATCTCATTGGGTCCTCGGTCACTCAGCACTGCCAAGCATAATATATACTAATATCATTCATACATGGTTCGACTGCATGATGTCGTGCATCATTAACAAGAGCTATACATGCTAATTCAAGAAAGGCAAGGCTTGGCGACATATTTGGAAAGCGGTCTTGATTTATGGCCATGCAGATTGAAGAACATGGTATGATGTTCTCTTTTTACGCGGTAGCCACCTGGATGATGAAAATGAGATACGAGTGCAAGATTGTGGTCAGGATACAGATGTGACATGGATTGTATATTGCAAGCATGTATTTAAGAGCAGCTGTCCTGACTGCTGTGGCGGTTCATGCGCAGGTTCATATGCATGCCGATTACTACGGTACCATGCCCTACACTCAAAGTGACAATGTGACATGGCTGCGTGTGGCTTGCATGATCATACGGTCCAAAAAAAAAAACTCAAAGTGACATGGGGGGGGGACCTGAGGGTCGAAGATTAGGGTTTGTGCGATGAAGGGGGGGGTACTTGAGACCTATACAATACTTCTCGGCATGGGGGGGGGACTTGAGGCTTAAGCCAACGGGCCAAGTCAACATGGGGTGAAACCTGAAAGCTCATACAAAAACCCCTCAGCAGTTAATACGGGGGGTACGGCTTCAAAATGACGCTTCCCTTAAATAGTCCAGACCATGTTTACGTCCAAGCCTAGACTGCCCCGCGCGGCTGCGCAGAATTAAATGCTACTCGGAATCGTTCGCGGACGCGAAGTTGCCGCCCCAAAAATCCGTAACGATGTAACGTTTGGCCTCGATTTCTCCGAACAGGCCTGCTCTAAAGCTGCCACGTTGCATGGCGAGGTCAAAATAGCTGCCACGTCCTGATTCGTACCGCTGCCCAACATCTGACACTGTGAAGCACCCCGGGCTCTGAACGTCGAAATCAAAATTCAAAACACCCTTATTTGCGATGGACTCCTTCAGTACTGCTTGCCTTGGGATTTCAGAAGGTATTAAAGTGCCCGGAAGGTAGAGTGGCGAGTAGCCTGGTACGCACTGTAGAGATACCCACGGTGCGTACCAGAAGATGGTGTACGGATTACGTCTAACGTGTGCGCGCTCGCGCAAGACTTCCATGGATAGAGCCACGTACAAGATATTAAAACGCCAAACAATGCCCTTTTAAAATTTTGCCCAGTCGCACCACAGAGAGGCAAGCCCCCGCCGCCCTTCTGGGCGGTCTATCATGTACATGGCCCGGGTGATTGCACATGCAGTTTTACGTCTCAAATCCAAATCTAAGTGGCGTGCATGTACATACGCAGCTGCGTGATAGTACACTGAGTCAAGGTAGCCGCTGGGGGTGCTGCCGGCCTGCCTGCGGATGCAACATTCCATATAATACTTCCGAGTCCGATCGATACGCGAGGGCAGCAACTTCAACATAAAACAAGAGTTCATTTGATGCGCGGCATCAAACATGCGTTGGGAGCTTGCCTTCCGCTCAAGCATTTGGAAACACTTGACAATATAAGCGCACCTACTTCTCTGCTTCATCTATGGAACATGTTTTGGACCATGCGGATTTTCGCGCCAGTTTGCGTGCTGAGTCTACTCGTCGACAAGCTTGAGTTGCTAACTTTTGGCCCGTCGATTCCGGATCTACTGCAAAGGCAGAAAGCTTCTTCTCTGTAAGGTGCTCGAAACTTCAGGTCTGCTATTTGGCGGCGGCCGGTGCTCCTGGAACTGGTGTCCGAGCTAGCCCTATGACGATCCCGTACATGATGACCTAATCTGCCTTCGTAGTGTCCTGCTTCTTTGCCCGACTCGCTTTGCAATGTTTTCTGTGGGTATTCCAGTGCAGCTTCTGATGCTCCTTGCTGCATGAACGAAGCACACGTGATGCTTGGTTAGCGGGGTTTGGTTGACACGTGATAACCCGATTGCAAGTGCTAAAGTAGACTCGCAGAAACGTTGCTCGGGCTTGTGTGCAGAGTCAACCATGCCCGACTCTGGTGCATGATTTTCAATCCAATGATCGAAAGAAAATTGCAAAATTGGCGAGGAAACTGCGTCCAAGGTAGTCAATCAGCTCAAGAGTCTGGTCTGGCCTAACTACCCAAGCTACTCATCAGCAAAATCATAGCGAGAAGATTCGCAGCTTCTGCCGAGGATTACTACGACTGACAAGAACGAAGGCTCCTTGTCAGAATCGTAATGCGGCCGCAAACAGCCAATCGGTTCCAGAGCTTCTTCTATCGAACTTATATTGAGCTTCTCAACGTTTTGTTGGCCCGCTCTGATCTCAACGTTGCAATGAAAAGGGACGGTTCGAAGCCAGAAGTCGGCAACGGCCAGAAATTTCACGGGTCTTTGACGTCATTGGCGATACGATCATGATGTAACAACGGCTAGTGCAAAGTAAAGCCTTCGGAAAGACATTCCCGACCAAAATAACAGTCGCAATCTTAAGCTTACTGATGTGGAGAAGAAAGGCGTCTGTCCGATGATGCAAGAAACTAAACGGATCCACTGAATCGGCAACTAGTCGCATACGCGCAGAACGCAAAGCATTGCCGCAGATGAAAAGGGTATCTGACTATACGACGTAGGCTCTCACCTGCAGTATCGCGCCACCTGGCAGCGCCCGCACGACGGGCTCGCGGCCGGCCGCGCACAGCTTCCGCGAGCACACAACCGGGGCCAAGTACTGTCTGCTGAGCTGTTCTTCCGCGAGCTCCCAATCCGCGGCGGAAAGCTCGCGTCTCAGGGGCATGTCTAGACCTCGCAACCTGCCTTCGTAGTACGCCCACGGGTGGGAGTCCGGTTCCGCGCCGTTGATCGTCCGCTTGTGGGGGCGGAATCCTTCGAGCGCGTTGTGCGCGCGCAGCTTTCAAAAGGAAAGTTTCCGCAAGGATGTCCACGGAAAGCAAGCGGAACAGGGCGATGTTGCAGCTGCGGTACGCCGGAGACGCCACCCGCTTGGACTGTTTGGACATCTCTCGCACGGGGGACGCTTCATAGATGGCCGCAATGAACTATAGGAGGCCCCGGTCGATCGCCCACATTTGACTGTCCGCAGAAGACGCGAGCGAGACTGCTAGACCCGCCATTAAAGCGAGTCGGATCCTTCGGACAACGTCAGGAGACATCTGCGCCAAGAACTGCGAGCGCAGCAGGTTCGTGAGTTGCTCGAACATGTTCCGCTCATCCGATGCGTCGCGGATGGCGTCCCGGAACGCTTTCGAAGCCCGCGCAAAGTTGGCCAGGCATTCCAGAGAACCGGCCACGACCAAAGTGCCCAAAGATTTTAAGGCCGGGAAGTTCCAGAGGCCCCCCGAAATGCGCACAATCTTGCAGAAGTGGGCGATGTGGAGCACAAGACGCGCGTACATCTGCCGCGCGTTCTCCTTCTTTTCCGACCCGCTTCCGCTCCGTTTCTGGTCCGGTGCTCCTCCCTCGTCTTTTTTCCCCCGCTCTGTTCCGTTTCCATCCTCTTCCGGCCGGAATCCGTATTCCTCCCCTCCCAGCCGCAGTCCCGCGCTCCACTACCACCTTGCTCGACGTCAGCATCCCAAGCGACAGCGTGTAACTAGAGGCGAGGAGGTGTTGGCGACCTTTGCTGTCGCCGTCAATCCGATATGGTCGCCCGAGCGTCAGCCACAAGAGCCGCCTAAGAACGGCACCTCCGTCCCATGCCGCTATTTCCTGGGCGAGCCTAGCAAAGCGCAATCCATTCTCATCTTCCGGACTCTTACAGAGGCCCATCGGCAGACTGCATCCGCTCCGGATTCCGTCGTCTGACGTCAGCAGGGAAGCGCAGCGCTCCACGGTCTCGTCTAGGTCACCCTGCATCGTGTTGCAAATAAACGCGCGCCTCTCAATTCGAGACATTTCGTCCCAATTGCTATGACAGATCTGAGAATCTCGTGAGCTCCGATGCGGCCTCCATCTCTTTAAGTACAGAAGGCGCCAAAGAAGTTTTCGTCCTAGTTGCGATGGCGCTTCTGAAAGATCTTGTGAGCTCTGGTGCAGCTTCGCAGCTTGTCCTTTCCCCTCGCATAGCGCTTCGTGGCTTCCTTTTTGCAACCCGCTTCGCTCTCTGCATCGCATAACAGTGTGCGCTGCGTGCTGGCCAGGCGGCCTCCGTCTCTACCACGCTTCGTGCATGCGTGCGCCGCTTGCCAGTGTCCGGACAGGAGCGCATATACAGCTACTGAAGAGATCACACATGTATGCTGCGAATCAGAGAATGGCACTTGAGTAAATTGGGCCTTAAAGCGACCGGCCACGTACAAAATTGTGCAGTAACACTGAACAATTCAGTTGGGCGAGTTGGCACCGGTCACCACTAATTCACGAAGTAATTGACTGCATGAACCGGAACTTCAATTGGAATCACGTAAAGCAAAACTGCCGCCTGAGTTTGCAACTGTCGAGCGCAAGATTTTAGCGTACAAGCCACAAGCCACAAGCCACAATATACTTGCTACATGTCCTTCCATATCCCTGGCGAGCTATATCTTGGCCTGCAATGAATCAAAATTTTGAGGTTAACCCTCAAAATGAGGATCGGGGCCTCAGGATGACGTTGCGATCCTGCGGATTGCTTGCGCGATCAAAGAAGATGCATGCAATTGGCACCATATTGCATCATCATGCTCGTGCCGGGTTCATTAAGCAGGTCCGACACGAACTAATTTACGGTGTTTGCTTCACGTTACCATTGGCTGCAGAAGACTGTGCCCATTTAAGAGGTCTTCACACGAACATATTATGGGCGAGGACCATGATGGCTGGAATATAGTGACGCCGAACCGGTGCGTGTATCCTTTTGCGAGGGCTAGCTGGACTGTGGCTGGACAAGTTAGATTACCAACGGCCTGGCCTCGGATATGGACCAAAAGAAGAAGAGACGATGTTCCCTTATGAAGCCCGAATGGACCACGATTACGCGATTTGCCAGTTAACCTGGACTCACAGTGTCTAAAAGAATACTCAAATCTATAAGAATCACTCGACAAGGGGCGCAAATCGCCGTAAGAACAAACCTACCTTCGAAGTATAATCCAGACCTCTTAAACCTCCATCTCAAATGCCAGCCAGCAAAGTCTTAACATGAACCTAGAAGAAGTAAGACCAACATGTCAATGTATCCTAACATATCTCGATCAAAAGACACCACCTTGTCTATTTTCAGTGCTACTCAGGCTTCCTCGCAGTCAAGAATATGTGCAACCTGTTGGTGTTCTGTGTGTATTCTACAAACCCGCACCTCGTCAGCAAGTCCCTGAGCTCAGGCTCCGTGAAGGGACGCACTGGCAGGGCCTGTACAAGCGGAGGGGCGGAACGAAATTCAGCGTATCGTACATGGCGGAAGTTCGTTATCTAAACCCCTCTTCCTGACGAAAAGGTCGCTCGCGCTTTGCTGCCAACGTTTGAACCGACCGCTCAAACCGGCTGCTTCCGGCCAAACGGACAAGCCCTAAGCACTTCCACCGGTCACCCAACCCGACCTGCCACCTTAGCCCAGCCTTAACCACCCGGCCACCCGACCCGACCCCTGACCTCACCCCTTAACTTTACCCCCGCCAGACCCTTTTCATTCCCCGGGCCTATCAATCGGCCTTTCTAACAGACAGAATGATGAACTGCCGGTTCCGTGTGCAACAGAAGTCGACGAGGCCGCAAGCGCGGGCCAAGTCTCGGAGCTCGTCCTCCTTCCACTGCCTGTACGCCGAGTTCGGCCCAAACGTCTGCAGGCAGACACGTGGCTACGCTCAGAGTCCACTACGTGGCAGGCGG
>DF237004.1:44611-155044 GCA_000708835.1 Klebsormidium nitens
CCGAAGAGTTGACACTGCTTGCTCCTGCTGACCGGTGCAAACCCCGCACAACCGTCCAACAAAGAGCTGAACTTCCACACGGTACAAAAAGAAAGGCTTTGGAGTGATCTGCTTACGCGGCTCAACGTGACTCGCCCTTGTCTGGTTGCAAACCCAAAACGTCCCACGTTCCAACAGCAGCTGCCTGACACCTTTTGGGAGTTGCCCAAGTTCGCGAGACTTACGATACATGAACATTTCAGGAGTGACTATTTCGAAACCAGAACCCTAAGACCTTGAAATCGTCAAAGCCTCAAAACCTTATAAGCCACTGAAGGTGACAAGCCAGCCCGTTTCCCAAGCGTTACACTGGATTGCAAAGAAACCCACAGAACGCGCGACAAATGAAGAAGGCGACGACAAACTAGAGGCGCGGTAATGTTGAGCCCACCTGGCGGGCTTGCCGTGCAAGCGGGCTGGGGATGGGGGCACGGGGCGCCAAGAAAGTACTCGCAACGAAGACGCCCCCAGGTCGTAGAACTCGGCTGATCTCCGCTACCTGCCGACCGCAAAAGACCGCATGAGTAATCAGATTGCCACTAACTCCGTGGAAAAGCAGAATTAGAGGACGCACACACGTGACTTGCTCTGCAGATTTTAAAGGAGACTCCGCTTCACTGTCAACCTACCCGCTCGGCAAAACGCAAAGGAGTCTCCGATGTCGAAATTCTATTCCCAAAACCTCCATGCTTACTTTTCAGCAAGGCAACCCCTCATAACATGCTAACTACGCCAAGCAGCCAGGGCCGATAGCCCGGGGTCCAGTGAACCAGTTTTCTTAACCTAGAGGGTCCTAGACCACGTCTTCGTTCGGCTACAGAGTAATACACTCAACCGGACACTCAACCGTCCAGATCTTTCCAACATGCGAAGTCGAACCCCCTGACTAGGAACAGGCTTCCCAGGACGTGACTTACTGCTGAGCTGGGTGACGGCCAGCAATGAAGCGCGGCCCCCGCGTGCACTCCGTCAATCGATCCCGTCTCAAAGGGCAGCCGCCCGACGTCTGCTCGGACCAGCGCAAGGTTTCTGCGGCAGCATGATAAGAGTGGTTCAGAGTCTGGGAGTCGTCCGTTCTGACCGATTTCAGTCTGATCGCTTTGAGTATTTCCCGACAAACAAACAGTCGGGCAACACCTCGGCTAGCGCCAAGTCGGCTGGAGTCTGATCTTCGAACAGAAGCTATCCACAGAGAGAGTTTGATCGCTTGCTCGTACATCCGACTATCAAGTGTCCGTAGCCGTGCCCCAAGTTCGCGTTCCAATTGGAGAAGTCTCGCGTCTAGTTTGAGCAGACCTAGGCTTCATCAAGCCCCTGGCTCCTTGTGAATAGAGTCCCGCATCCTCCACGAAGTGGAAACTGCCGCGTGTCCGTTTGTTCAACTAGCATGGGCGCAAAACTCACGCGTCGTCGAGCGTCCGGTCCTGGCGAATGAAGTCGCGCGTTTGTACGAGCATGCTTTCCGAAAAGTCGGAGCCGATGACGGCAGAGTACTTTCCGCTCGAAGCGAAGCGACGCGTAAAGAGCCCGCTGCCGCAGCTGACGTCAAGGAGGACGCCGCCGGCCGCAGGCTCAAGGTAGCGCTGCGCCATTACGAACTGCAAGGAGACGGTTGCGGGAATATTGATAAGCGGACTATAACGAAGCTCTCGGACTGGTTTATGCTTTGTAGAGGGTTGTGAAGAAAGAAATAATGAAAAGGAGGTAGCGCTGCGCCATCACAAACTGCAAGGAGACGGTATTAAACAAGTCCTCCGCGGAGCTCGACGAAGCTCTAGGTTTGTTCTACAAATGTGTCCGAGCACGGAAGTTCTATCTGCGCCGTCGCAAAGGTTTCGGGAGAAGTAAGTAGCCTGGGTTGAGAAACACTTTGAAGTGATCTATGTTCTGTCGAAAATTCAGTGGAAGAAAGACAGGGAGGAAACACGAGATGCTAAGCCAGTAGGAGCTTCGATGCGTCATTGAGGTGCAGAAAAAACAAACTGCCGAAGAAGAGAGTCGACTTGACTCAATTGAGAAGCGCAATTCTGAAAAGCATAACCTGGTAAAACGGAGGGGCAAACACACCTCGCTATACGGTCCCAAGCAAACAAACAACTTATTTGTGGAATGGTGGGAGGAACAATCTTAACCTTGTGACTTAAGTCGACACAGCTCAACTCCTTCCAGCAAACCGAAAGATCCAACAACCTACTAGAATAGCAAGCAAAGACACGAACAAACACCGTCTCATGACAAGAAAAAGAGAGAGTGAGGGGAAATTTTAGCCCCAGAAAAAAGAAAAAGAATCGATTAATAGGGAAAAGGATTAGAGAGAGATAAAAGATTACACACAGGAGGTAGAAAAAACCACGAAAGAAGATACGTATTCTCTCGAAAGAAGTGACGACCTTCAAAAAAGAACGGAAAAAAAAGAAAGAAAGCTAAACATGTCAATCATTCCTGTGCGCACCTCTTGATCCACTCCTGGGAAGCCCGCCTGCGCAAAGCCCTGCCGCCAGCCACGCTCGTACACAAAGCTCACCAACGGATTCCTGCGGAGTGCACAAGGCACAACATCTCTCTCATGTGGTACTTTGAACTCAGCGCCGATCCCAGCTCCATATAGACTCCAATAAGGCCACACTCTAAAAAGCCCCTCTTGAACAGCAACGTCTTTGCTTCAGACAAAGGGTGCTCCCTCGAACGAAACTCAAAGCCGGCTCAAAGCGGGCTCTTAAGGACATGTCTACTGTCACCAATTGCCTGAGCTTGCTCCACCCTAGTTGCTCGCAAAGAGGATAATAAGCGCAGGGACTTGAATGACCGACAACACCCAGACACCGAAGAAAGCCTTGTTCCCGCAGACGCCAGTCTCAACAGCCTCCTATCTTTCCTCTCAGAACGCCAAACTTAACAGCCTCCTTTCTACTCACCTGAAAATCTGTGTGCCTGGTGGTAGGAAGTCTGCATACTCCTGCGCTCCTTCCAGGACGGTCAGGTCTGCGTAGCCCTGCTTGCCAGGAAAGGAGCGCTTGCAGCGAGGGCACTCAAACCGGGAGGCGTCCACGGCAGCTCTGCAGAGTCAGACCTTGTTTCGAGTCTGTTTAATTATTTCACCACAGACCTTGTTCTGAGTCTCGGTGATTAGACTTGTGAACCTTATTCTAAGTCTGTTTGGTGGTTACGCTGATGACCCAAAAAGAAGGGGGGGAAAACCAATCCGACACGTTCTGTGAACCAACCTGACAAGACCGTTGTTTGATGCTATCGTGAAACCCCAGCAAAGGGGGGAAGCCCTGTACCACCAAGGGCTCTTGATGAGGTTCTTAAGGCTGGGGTATCTATAGCAAGTTTGCTCAATCTCGAGCTTTGAAGCTCCGCTGATACACGTAAGACCCAAAGACGTAGCCGAACCCCCACAGAGTGGAAAAATAGACTGACAGCCAGTCCATTGACAAAATACAAATTCAGAAACGTCCCGGTAGGTAGGAACTGCAAGGCTTACCGGCTGAAACCCTCTGGTCCCCGCCTTTCAATTGGCCCATAGCAGATGGGGCATGCGAGGTCAATTGTCTTGGGTTTCTGTGCTGCTTCTGTTTCCACCTGGAAGAGAATCCCAATGGTTAAGATAGCAAGCAAAGCAGCTCATGGCAGCTCCTGCAACAGAGGAGCTGCTCCTTCTCCAAACCTGACTATCACTCTCAAAGAAACTTCAGACTTTTCTGGACTCAGACAAAGCAGTTCAAGATGAGGAAAATGACAGGCATGAAAGGGGTTGGGGTGGAAGCAGTGGGTTCAACAAAGACAGAAAGGTAATCGCTGGTTTCAAGTCCGAATCCAACTCCATGGTCTTTCAATCCATACCTGGATTGGACATAATAGCAAAGCCGCAGTTTGAGAAAACTGGTGTGCAAACGACTTCCTCTCAAGAGCAAAGAAATCACGCACACAAAATTCCTGTACCTCCTAGAAACATACTTCCCAGGTTATATTTTCTAAGTCCCGCTTAGAAGCAATCGGCAAATGCTTGTAACAACAATCAAGGATCGAGGAGGATACATCGGGGGATAGAATCTTTTGGATTCGAACCTCGGCGGGTTGCTAAAAGTCCCGCCTGATAAAAACAAGAATCCTTGGGCCCTTACTTGGGTTACGACAGACTCCGCTTGAATGTCAATCACTTCGCCTGCAACCACCGCTTGTACCACTCCTCGCCTGGCGCTAGCAGCCTCCTGGGAGAAGGAGTGTCTGGTTTGACCGCGATGTTTTTGAAAAGTTGCTGGCCATCGGAAGCGGAGCTGCCGGCTGAAATCAGGGACAAACGGGAGGACAGGGTGAGCGCTCTCGGAGTGGCGGGCGAGAGAGGCCTGGAGAGAAAGGCAAGGGACCAGCTTGCGAGCTGTCAAAGAGAGCGCCATGTCTTCTTCGAAAAGCTTAATCTCAGCGGGCAGTTCAACAAAGAGCAATCCAACTAGTGGCCCCCAGATGAGCGCTGCAGAGTGATCACAATTGCCCCCTTGCTGGATGCGAACCCTAATGTGAGGAGAGGTACCATCCACATACCGTCGATCAGCATGATCGAACGGCCGCGTCGAACACACGTTCGCCATTGTAAAACGTCGCCCCCCTGCTTGTGAATCCACCAGCGCGGAGGCAACTAGAGGAAGGAATGCGGGAAGCGAAGGAGAAAGGTCGAGTTTACAACTTGGAAACCTCATCGACGGTCAAGGTTCTCTTGTTAATTCCCGCCATATTGTATGAGGAGCGACATAAGGCCTCTTCTATAACATGCAGCATGCCGCTTTTGGTGCTCAAGGGTCGCCGTGTTCTCCAAAAGGGACTGGGGGCAGGACTCTTCACGATATCGGACCGTCCGTTGGGCCATTTTGGAGATTGTCCCTGGTGCTGATCAATCTACCTAGGTAGTAGCTGCTTGCCTGTAACACTGATGTCAACAGGCTGTGTAGGATCCTCTTCCTTCGTCTCTCCTTCGAAACCGTAAACGTAAAGCAGTTCACGAAAACAGGGGTCCTCAACTGGATAGGGGGAAGGCAGGATCAGCCTGTTGTACATTTGCTGCTTTAAGGTCTAGCTAGAGCGCTGAATACACCTTGAAAGCGCCGGAAGGATGGCAAAGAATGACGATTCTGACCTCTCCGAAGAAGAGATGGAGGAGGCCCTGGTCGAGGAAGAGCTAGATCCTGAGGAGGAAAAGCTTCTGGATGCTGGGGAGGGAGAGGATGAAGGCACCGTGGAAACAAAGGGGCCGAGCCCTCCGACCACTGCTCAGGAAGTGAACGACGATGATGACGGTGCGGCGACGGACTCAGATGATGAGGACGAGCCGGAGCTGCCTGACGTGAGCATGCCACACCACTTTCTGTTCAAAACATATGCACCACGTTGAGCAATTAGGGTTTGTGAGAAGGCAGATGCCTCTGACTGCACCATACCATGTGCTTTTGCGGCCTACGGCAGTGTATTGTAAACTTACGGTTCTTTCACATCATGTATCACGAGCTCATGCTGTATGAAATGTAGCAGTGCTCTCATTTCCTCCAATCGACTCTTCTCTGATCAAATGATGAGAAAGAGCACTTGGAAAGTACTGCCACCATTGGATGCACAGAAGGGCATCTGATCTGGCTTGGTGATTGAGTTGCCCACGTCGGCCCTCCACTCCTACACTAATATAGCAGGCTTATGGGCATGGCATCAGATACGCCTTACACTAGTTGGACTTTAGATTGGTTTTGCATGGTGGCCAGAAGTTCTGTTGGGCCATTCCATTTGTAAATGTACATGAAAGGCAGGTTCAAGGGCAAGTTTTGAGTACTACAGGGCAGTGTCGGATGCAAACGGTTTGTGTGGCCTGATTTCGGTGCATCCAAGGGTCTGATTCTTGTTCCATGGACCTCAAAAAGAAAAGCAGCGGATCTTTTGTAAATGCAAGGTTGATATTGGATCTTACAAGTCAGTTCAGAAAAGCACTAGGTTGTCCTTAGTTCAAGCGCCCAAGATGCTTATGGCTCCAGCAATCACCATCTGAAATGCTTAAAGAGGGCGTCGGAGGACCGGTCCTACTCAAGCGACCAAATTGCCCCGCAACAGAGCCAGTTTGGTCTCCGAGATGGAATTGGGGCCGTTTGATGAAATCTTCCCTCAGGACTCAGATGCACGAGTGTACCTTGAAATCTGACGCCCTCTTTAAGCAAATTTTACCATCCTATGAACAGGGGCTGCGATCCCCCTCAAAGAAGGACGTTGCCAAGAAAGAGCGGGAGCGGCTGCGCGAGCAGAAGCGGCTGAAGAAGCAGCAGCTGGAGGAGTTTCGGCAGAAGCAGAACGACTTGATTGACAAGGAAACGGTAAGAACGGTTCGATTGACAAGGAAACGGTAGCTGTTTGGGGCTTATCATCCAGCAGGCATATCAGATGAGCAGAGTCTGAGGCAAGGCGGTCTTCTGAGATTCCAGTGGGCTGTCCTGTTCCGCACAGGGGAGCCCAGCGGCGCACAGCATGCTTTCGGCCTTCAAGCTGTTTCTTGTCGATTCAAAGTTGCTCTACGGAAGGGGTTCATTGCATAAATTCTTTCCAGTGCATAAACCCTTTCCACACATTGGTCGTTGATGAAGCGCACTTTAAAATGAGTGTTTATCCCCCTCTAACACGCCCGTTCGTGTTGCAGGATAAGTCCGCGAAGGGGAGGGTGAAGTTTCTGCTCCAGCAAACCGAGATCTTTGCGCATTTTGCCAAGGGGAATGCAGCCGCAGCGTCTGGCAAGTAGGTGCCTCTTTCTAGTGCTTTCGGAATGAAGCATTGAGACATATACTGGCCCCTCGTAGTTTGAGAAAGCTGTAGGATCATCAGCCACGAATCTGGAAGATTTTGGTACGGCGTTTGCAGCAAGACCTTGAGATTGCAAAGTTGACTGGCTCATAATGAGTTCCTAAGCCCCCGAGGAACTTACGTGCTTAGAAACAGTCCGCAAGCACCAATCAAACAAAACCTGGGCCTCACCTGCCAGTAGCTTAGTAGTATCGTGCTGATGCATCATCTTGGTATAAGAGTCTCGTTGTTCTGATGAGAACCTGCCCCACTATGGAAGGATTATGGGGATGCCCATGCTTCGCATGACTTTGATTTTAGTCTTGGGTTCTGCAAGGCCTCTAGATTTAAGTCCTTCATTTACTGAGCTCTAGATTCAAGTCCTTCATTTGCTGAGCTTGCGATGTGGTCCACAGTACTATCCAGGGGCTGAACACACGTTTATGTTGGTTGCAGGGGTCGGAACTACTCAAAGAAGACGGAGCGAGAGGAAGATGAGGAAATTATCAAAGAAACGGAGGACGCAGATGATCCGGTGGTGGGAGGGGGCACGCGCCTCCAAGTTCAGCCAAATTGTGAGTCTTGCAGCTGTCTTTGTTTGAACAATTATGCAGGCAAACTCCAGGGGTCACCGCATCTGTCAATTCTTTTCTGTCTTCAAAGTAAATTTTCTGTGGATCTCTCGGTCAGACCTCAGGTGCAGAGCTTGTAGGCAGATTACGTGGGGGCTTTTCTGTAGTAAACGGGATTAACACCCAATTTGGTTCCTTTCTGTCTGTTCTTGAACCAGGTTTTAGGAAACCGATCCAGATTATCGAAGGTTCTCCTTCCCACCTTGTCCCGTGGCTGACAGTGTGCGTTCTGCTTCTCTCCAGGTATCAAAGGAAAGATGCGAGATTACCAGCTTGCTGGCCTGAATTGGCTCATCAGGTGCTACGAAAACGGCATCAATGGAATCTTGGCTGACGAGATGGTAAGTGCAATGCTCCAGGGCTGCTCACTCAGCACTTGAGCATGAGTGGGCGGTAAATGGCGCCTCTTTTGATTTTGGGCCAAACAAAGAGAGCACGATTTCGCACCGTGATGGACGAAGGCTTCTTGGAAGAGGGGAAGAAGCTGCAAATTCACCCATCCATGTACCTTAGCGTGCCTGGAGTTTTTGAGAGGAAGCATGCCAGTGACTTTCAGCAATATCATTTATCTCTGCCATCACCATTGACTTTGTCACGCTCATTGTTAGAAGACGACGAACTCGAAATTTTTGCAAGATTCTGCCACAATCGAACTTGCAGCGTGTGGAGAGGTTCACTCTCAGAGATCGTCTGCGCTTCCGGTCCTGCGTCGAAGATCCTAGGCAGCATCCTTGACAATGCTAATCCGTTGGCGTTTGCAGGGGCTCGGAAAGACGCTGCAGACCATCTCCCTCCTTGGTTTCTTGCACGAGTTTAAGGGGATCACCGGGCCCCACCTGGTCATCGTGCCCAAGTCCACGCTGGGGAACTGGATGAAAGAGATTGCGCGCTTCTGCCCCATCCTGCGCGCCTTCAAGTTCCATGGCAACCAGGAAGAAAGGGTGAGAGCGGCATTTCGAACGGCGTTGTCTTCAAGCTCGTTTGATGCCTGGGTTTGAGACACACATGGCAGACAATTGTTCAGACGACCCACTCGCGATTTGATTCTGTCCAATGGGTACGTTAGGCTGCTTGAGGGTCTCAGCTTCAGGGCGCTGCCTTGGCGTCGGTTTACAGTCATATCGTCCGCCAGTCTTCAAGTCCGTTGCAACCATTCGGTCATATCTGGATGACTGAACCACGTCGGATCTTAATCAATCGCATTATCTGGCCTCGAACATGGTTGATCGGATGCCGTCCTTGAACGGCCAAAGTTCTGTGTAGTCGGCCAAATTCTGCGATCGATTCTTGGTCGGTTGGCCGTATAGAATCGAGAGTATGTTCGAATCTGCTCTAAGTGGCCCGGCTGATCTTGAACCAAACGCTAGACACCTGAAAGTCGATTCTTGGATTGTCCGCTTGCGCGCAGGCGTACCAGAAGGACCACGAGATGGTGGCGGGCAAGTTCGACGTGTGCGTGACGAGCTACGAGGTGATCATCAAGGAGAAGAACGCGTTCAAGAAGTTCAGCTGGCGCTACATCATCATCGACGAGGCGCACCGCATCAAGAACGAGAACAGCCTGCTCTCCAAGACCATCCGCATGTTCTCCTCCAACTACCGCCTGCTCATTACCGGCACGCCGCTGCAGGTGCGGGTGCAATCTACTCTGTTTTACAGCTTCCTTCGAAAAGTTGCCCCGATCGATTGAGTACTTAGTGATGTTGCTGGAAGTTGGAAATGTCGGTTGGAAAAGTAATGATTGCAACTAGAGTCTCATTGAACATACAACGTGACCCTTTTCGAACCTCCCACAAATCGAGGCTGCAAGAGCTATCTGGGATTGTTCTGAAGTCTCTGTGAGAAGAGACTGACCCTTGACTGAAGCTGACACTCTCCATGTGGGATGTTCCGACGTTTCTTGTGAGAAAAAGCGCGCTTACTGTACCCACGTCATGGTCCTGCTTACGATAGGACGAAAAACTCATTCGCTGATATTGTGCATTCTTCCTCGCAGAACAACCTGCACGAGCTTTGGGCGCTGCTCAACTTCCTGCTGCCCGAGATCTTCAGCTCCGCGGAGACATTTGACGAGTGGTTCCAGGTTTCCGACGACAAGGACCAGCAGGAGGTCGTTCAGCAGCTCCACAAGGCGAGCGGAAGCGGAATTGAAATGGAAACGGAAGCGGAAGCATGCATTTTGACCACTATCAAAGGCAGATTGGCACTTCTGGTCGATTAAAAGCTGCCACACAATGGGGTGAACGGTTCTTCTGATAGGAGATGCAGCGATCAGGTTTCAAGCGGACGAAGGTCTTTTGGGGGCTCTGAGGCTGCTGAAAAGTGTGTGCAAGCCATCAACAATGTGAGGGTAACGAGGGTCGAACGTTCGAAGATATGATTGAAAGAGGGTTTCAGCAGTATCAGGAAAAGGAGGGTCGAACTCCCAAAGACTTGACTGAAAGAGAAATTCGACTTGGAAACCCTCGTTGCAGTGACATTCTGCAACGCTCGTTCGCTTACCTTCTTCGGCCAGAGATCTTGCATCTTTCCACAAAATGGAAAACTCAACACAAAATCCTACACGCTCCGCAGGTCCTGCGACCGTTCTTGCTTCGGCGGCTCAAGTCGGACGTGGAGCGCGGGCTGCCCCCCAAGAAGGAGACCATCCTGAAGATCGGGCTGTCCGAAATGCAGAAGACGTACTACAAGGCGCTGCTGCAAAAGGACATTGACGTCATCAACAGTGAGCGCTCGACTACCTACTCCTGTGTTTGCACGCATGCAGTTGTGCACCTACCTTCCTTCTGGAAATTGAATAGATTTTTGTTGCTATGGAGTTGGATTCGACAAGCATTTTCTGTCTTCAAGATACAGAGGTTCCGTCCAAGCAACCTGCAGAGTTATACTGGGAGTATTTGGTGCAGCAAAGACGCACATGCTTGGGAAATTGCCCAAGAAAACGGCGGCATGGATCAATGCCTCTGCTCTCCCTTCCTTGGGCGTTTGGGGCCACTGAGAGCATCAAACATGATTGTGAACATTCTTCCCCAAAAACTTTCACAAATGCATCTCCCACTAGTTCCTAGATCTCGTTCTTAGTCGCTACGTGTTTCCTCTTAGGTGGCGGCGAGCGCTCTCGGCTGCTCAACATCGCGATGCAGCTGCGCAAGTGCTGCAACCACCCGTACCTGTTCCAGGGCGCCGAGCCTGGCCCACCGTACACAACGGGGGACCACCTCGTCGAAAATGCGGGCAAGATGGTGCTGCTGGACAAACTGCTGCCGAAGCTCAAGTCGCGCGACTCCAGGGTGCTCATCTTCTCGCAGGTGGGGCTTCGCGGGATTGCCTGGTATGACAGGAGGGTTGGGTGAAAGTTCATATATTTCAACCCAACCCTTTATTTGGTCTTCATCTGGTGGAAATATCTGTGCTGCTCACAAATTAGTGTGGCTCTCTGAGAACGCGGGCCGGGCAAGTCTACGGGATGAGTGTTACATGTTGGACAGATTGCCCTGCCGAGCAAACCTTCTCGGCCTGGTTTTCCATAATGCTTATGCCGAGGCTTGAGAGAAGCTCTTAGGAGATTCCCATATCCAGAATTGCATGTGCACAGTCGCTCTGAACTCACAAAAGCGCTTGAAAGCTGGAACAAAATTGCCTTCGAAACCAGTCATGAAGTGGGACCGGAAACATTATCCACACCCGACGTGCAGATGACCCGTCTGCTGGACATTCTGGAGGACTACCTCCTCTACCGCGGCTACGCCTACTGCCGCATCGACGGGAACACGAGCGGCGAGGACCGTGAGTCACAGATTGACGAGTACAACAAAGAGGGCAGCTCCAAGTTCGTGTTCCTGCTGTCGACGCGCGCGGGCGGCCTTGGGATCAACCTCGCGACGGCAGACATTGTGATTTTGTACGACAGCGACTGGAATCCCCAGGTGGATCTGCAGGCAATGGACCGCGCGCATCGGATTGGGCAGAAGAAGGAGGTGCAGGTGTTCCGGTTCTGCACGGAGGTGAGGCGGCTTGCGAGCGGCAGGGTTTTGAGAGGGTTTAAGGAACGTGTGCATTACTTGAGACTTTCAAAGGCGTCAGTGGATGGGCAAAGCTGTCGATACACAATTGCCTGGAGTATCAGAAAGTCAATGGGTGGAACACTTTCTCTGCTGTCTAAAATTCGAGGGCGTCAGTGAAGTGGGCAAAGGAGCCGCAGATGGCTGGCCCCATCTCTAGATGCATGGCTGCCTGGAGCATTAACAGCCCGATGTACAACGTTGCGGGCTGCTGATCTTACTTTGCTTGTGTCTCTGCAGTTTGCGATCGAGGAGAAGGTCATCGAGCGGGCGTACAAGAAGCTGGCGCTTGACGCCATGGTTATCCAGCAGGGGCGGCTGGCAGAGTCCAGAGGTAAGCGAGAGGGGAGGTTCTCTTTAAACTTGCGTTTTCCATTTTGGATGCGGTATCCAAGGACGTCGAAGGTTTTCTTACGTCGTGTCCTATTTCTAAGCTTCAGAATGTCCGTCTCCACAGTCCCGAGATTTCAAACGCGAAGAGTCCTTGCAACCCAAGGGGCAGCAAATCTCTCACTCCAGCGACCCAAAGGAAGTGCACTCGCAACCTAGAATTGTCGAGATGATCGTCAGAAATTCTGCAGGACTTTGAGTCAACTTCACAGCATGCAGCAAGTACTGACGACGTTGGGTGGACACAGTGCGCTTCCGCGAACGAAAGAATTGCAGGACAAAGAGTTTTCTTTCAATCCTGTAACCCTGCGGTGAGACCTCTTTTTGAAACGGGTCAAACTTGAAACGGGTCGAACTTCACACCTCAAATGCTAAGTCACCTTGTGTGCGCGCACCGGCGAACAAGGACGAGCTGCTGCAGATGGTGCTGCGGCGCTATCCAGGCCTTCGCTCCGGCGGTAAAGAAACCCACGTCGCGCGAGGAGGAATCCGGATGTTTGGAAAGCCGGTTCCAAGTCCTAATTGAATACTTCCCTGCCCGTGCAGCGGTGAACAAGGACGAGCTGTTGCAGATGGTGCGTTACGGCGCGGAGAAGGTTTTCAGCACCGGCGGGAGCACTATCACGGACGAGGACATCGACAACATCATCGCCAAGGGCGACTCCAGCACGCGCGAGCTCGAGGGGAAGATGAAGAAGTTCACGGAGGACGCGGCGCGCTTCAAGATGGACGGAGGGGAGGACTTGTACGCGTTCGAGGGCGTGGGCTTTGAGAAGGCGAACAAGAAGCTGGAGGGCGGGGAGCTGAAGAAGATGATTGCGGAGAACTGGATCGAGCCGCCTAAGCGGGAGCGCAAGCGCAAGTGAGTGTCTTCGGGAGGACCCCGCTTCTTGCGCGTGGGGTTGTCCCGTATCTTGTTGGCCGCATAATGGCTAGGTCTTTGCTGGCTTCATTCCTCAGAAGCATCAGACTCTTGCACACATCAGTCGCATCTTCAGTGCGGTTACCACCCCTCTTCCCTCAGCCAGGAAAGGGGTCGAAGTGTACTTTCAAATGGAAGGCCTCCCCGGGTTTGGATCCGTCCTGCAATGTCGTCGAGAAAAGATTTTGCCTTTCCGAAGCTTCAGCAGACTGCCTTCCTTGCTGACGTCAGCCTTTATCCTGCGCAGCTACTCGGAGGCGGAGTACTACCGGCAGGCGATGCGGACGGGCGCCGGCCCGAGCAAGCCGCGCGAGCCGAGGATACCGCGCATGCCCGTGCT
Source organism: Klebsormidium nitens (assembly GCA_000708835.1). Taxonomy (NCBI): domain Eukaryota; kingdom Viridiplantae; phylum Streptophyta; class Klebsormidiophyceae; order Klebsormidiales; family Klebsormidiaceae; genus Klebsormidium; species Klebsormidium nitens. The sequence continues at coordinate 57,806 of DF237004.1, forward strand.
GCACGACTTCCAGTTCTTCAACATCCCGCGGCTGACAGAGATCTACGAAAAGGAGGTCAAGATCACGCTGGTAAGCTCCACTGGCCTTGCTTCTCAGGATGAATTTCAGAAGACGATATGGAAGGTCGCATCCAATAGGTTCCTACTTGCTACACTACTCGTCGTACGCTTTGCATTACTGTGATATCATGTCTCAATCTTACTGAAGCTTTCGACATCATCACACATTCACATCCGCCCCGGGCTTACTGGGGAAAAGCTTCTGGTCCTTCGCTTGTCGATATTTTTTGTTGAAGTTCTTGGGTGCTTCTCGTCGCGCTTGTGCTTGGAATTCCTCACCGCATCTTTCGTCGCCCCGAAGCTGAAGCGACAAGATGCAAACTTTCAAGGGTCTCATTTTGAGGATGCTGTTGCTGACTCTATCAAAAGTTCAGCCTGCCAGACGCATATGCTTTGTCGCGCAATCTATACTAGTGGCCTGGCCCTGGCGCAGCTGGTCCACGTTTATAGAACCTGATTAACCAGCTGGTGCCTTTCTTTCCGCAGCAAGAGAAGGCCCGGAAACAAAGGGAGGACCAAAAGCAGAAAGAGAGCGCGGCGGGCTCTGACGCCGAGCAAAAAGAGGAGGAGAAGGAGGAAGGTGGGGCGTGCCGGCCGCCGTATCACATCGTGTTGTGACGCTCGAATGTTGTGCGATGCTGTCTGCGCATCCTCCTTGACTGCGCATCCTCTTTGAGAAGCAGGCACTGTGTTTGAGTCGCTTGGATGGTTCCGCCCGTAGTTGGTCGGCCGTTCCTGCCGCTCATTGCTATTGCGTCCGTGGCAGAAGCAAGCAGTTGCAGTCGCTTTTGAGAGCGAAAGAAGCGTCAGTTCCTTCAGGTTGGATGCATGTTGAAAATGGTTTTTTTCTTCGCAGAGCCGGAGGAGGTCGAGCAGCTGACTCCGGAAGAGGAGGCGGAAAAGGAGCAGTTGCTTCAAGAGGTACGTATCGTTCCCTATAGTCCTTTTCAGTTCTTGCCCAGTCAATCGCTTTCAGAAAGGTTTAAACATCTCTGTTTTTCTTCATATTGACTTCACAAAACGTACTCACTGTTGCGGGGTAGGAATATTGCCTTGACGTGGTCGAACTCCAGCTTGGTTCAGCCGGAGGCTTAAGATGCCAATCGGTAAGTGTCTCTGTACAAACAGCACAGGGAGCTTGGTTGAAAACAGTGTCGTATTACTTCGCTTGTTACCACTTTCGCAGAGAGGGAGTCTGTTGACACGTGCTTCTAGAATCTGACAGTGATCATCTATTGCAAGCAATGTAGTGCTTGCGTGTATCAAAACCCAAACTATATTTCTTTCGATACCCATGCTCACCCGTTATCGGGCCCTCAGCCTAGGCACTGGTGGTAGGAGAGACGCACCGCCACTCGAGCTTTGCCCCGTGAGTCGGGGCGCTCATTTGATCGGTAGGCGCTGACCCGCTGGCCTTTCTTTACCAGGGCTTTGACAACTGGTCGCGGCGAGACTTCAACGCGTTCATCCGCGCGAACGAGAAGTACGGGCGGCACGACCTGGCCAGCATCGCGACCGAGATCGAGGGCAAGACGCCCGACGAAGTCCAGGACTACGCGGCCGTGTTCTGGGACAGATACCAAGAACTGAACGGTGGGTTGGTCGTTTAGATGCGAAGACTTGCTTTGGGAAACCAAGCCTCTGACTTTGCTTGATACTGTTGGACGCAGAGTGGCGACGGTCCCATTGTTTTGGAGATTGCTTTCAGTCGAGTGTGCTCGTGATTTAGTGACACACGATCCTGGCAAGGAGTTTGAACGGAAGGAAAAAGTCTTCTTGTAGGAGCCCATTGGCGCTAGACAAAAGACGTCTATGCAGCGGCTTCATCATTCTTCATTAGCCCTCTGCTGCGAAATAGATCCTGCCGTAAAAATCGATTCAGACCATCGCCTTCGTCCGACAGGGCAATGGTTTCGACTGTAGACTCAATCTTCTCATCGCCCCGTGCAGACTGGGAGAAGTTCATCAAGAACATTGAGCGCGGCGAGCAGCGCATTGCGCGCAAGGACGAGATGATGCAGGCGATTGAGCGCAAGCTGGCGCGCTACCGCAACCCCTGGTACGAGCTCAAGATCCAGTACGGCCAGAACAAGGGCAAGCTCTACACCGAGGAGGACGATCGCTTCCTGGTAAGTGCTGGGACCACCTTTCTTGAACGCTGTAGCTCTCCATGTTCGCTTGAAAGTGAGATTGATTTGGTTAGAAACGTCGGATAGTAGGATTAGGAGGAGGTGAACCCGAGCTTCTTAAGCCGCAAGAGAGAGTGCGTCTTGTGCTAGCTCTCTGAATGCCGCGGACGAAAGTCGATTTCTCCCATTTTCTGGAAAGTCTCCTTTTGGAGTTGGCCTAATGAGTGCGCTACTCGCTCCCAGCTTGTATTACCAGCCCCGTTCTTCAGAAACTCCAAAAATCCCCTCTGCCTCACCTTCTTCAACCGGTTCCTCAACCCCCTTCTCACGACCGTTCCGCTCGACCTCTCCTCCTGCAGCTGTGCATGGTGAACAAGTTGGGCTACGGCAACTGGGACGAGCTCAAGGCCGCGTTCCGCGTGTCGCCCATGTTCCGCTTCGACTGGTACGTCAAGTCGCGCACGCCGCAGGAGCTCGCGCGCCGCTGCGACACGCTCATCCGCCTCGTCGAGCGGGAGAACCAGGAGCTCGCGGAGAAGGAGGAGGCGTTCCGGCGGCAGCAGAAGAAGGCCGCAAAGGTGGGCGGAATGCACTTCAACGTGTCAGCGTAGTCCTGTCCCGCTTTCATATATACTTTTTCGCATTCTGGTTGCTCCGGAAGAAGGCCTCCACGTTGGCGGATGCTCGTTCTTCTTTATCTTAACTTCACCTGACCCTCAGTCTTGTCGAACATTTCCTTCCTTTCGTCGTTCCAATAAAGTGTGCACGATGTTGTACTGGACGACAGGCAAGCGGATACGTTTCTTTTTTATTGCGTCTGGAAAGATTGTGGGATTGCTTGTCCAACAAAAAGACCTGCAGCGCCGAGTGCCGCATTTGCCTAGTCTCCAGTCGTGACCCGCTTTAGCTTACGCGTCCATCACAGTTTTTGTGTATGCTTCTGAGCTGTGTGTGCGTATTTTCTGCAGTCTTCGGCGACTCCTGGAAGAAGTGCTGGAAAGGCCAAGCTTTTGAAAGGAACCCCTACGAACAGTGCGAACGACAGCGCTGGAACAGGGAAGAAACGGAGACAGGGCGAGCCTGCCGTCTCCACTGGCAAGAGGAAGAAGGTTTAGAGCGGCCGCAGAGTAGTATGAACCTCCGTTGACCGTCCATTGGCGCTAAGCGACTCCCATTAAATGTATATGGTGACCATGTTGAATCCGAGGTGGCAACCAGATGTATGAAGCATCCTCAGCGCTCACGTGACGCTCCATCCCCTTTCTGGTCGTGTGATAGGCCTTTTGCGCTTAGGTGGGAGGCTGCAAGATCCCAAAACCTCGGGTCGGATTTCACGTCTCCCGTTTTAACGGATCCTAGTACCTTTTTATATTAGTAATAGCACCATTTTATATTTGTAATAGCATCATCCTATATGCTTGATGATATCTCAAATTGGACAATCTTGTCGTGCATGGTTAATCACGGTTCGTGCCTCACAACAAATTTCATGCAGCACGAGTCTTTGCAGTCACCCTCAAAGAGTTCGTCCATGGGACGGTCTTGCGCAAAGCGCGGGGGCCAATGTTGTCATGAGTGCAGCGATGGATTCACGCACATGATATTGCAAGCATCCAGTACAACACATCAATACCTGTATAACATCGACGTCGGAAAGCTAGAGTCTTCAATTGTTCGTGGAAGCAGCCTTGACAAAATCAATACTCTATAACTGCAGCTCCCGAGTCCGTTGCTAAGTTCATTCTTGGTCAGATCAGGTACATGCAGTGTCCGGTCTCGGTACGCCTTTAGGTTTAGCTGGCCGGGCACGACATTCAATCTAGTGCGGGGGGTAAAACCTGCAGACTAATATTAACAGGCGTCAACTTCATCCGTAAGAAACGTAACGGTGCGGTACCGTACCGCCTCTCAATGCCCGAAGAAGCCTGAATGCGATCATCGATGTACATACTAGGTACCTACATTGTAACTTTAGCAGTGTACTGTGCTCAGGTACCGCAGTACTAACCGGCCGGTTTTTGTTCAATGCCTTTTATTCCGGTCACCTCTGATATATAAGTGTCAAAATGCAGCGCAGATGGAATCGGCACAACGCTTGGCACCAACTGAGAAATCTGCATGCCACTGCCCGGTGTACACTTTTGTGCCCGGAAGCTCCGGGTCGCGCACCTCGATCTTGGACGCAATCTCTCACGCTTGAAATAGGTATCTGGAATGGTCCACTTTTGCCGCACTTCTACCAGCAAAGTCGCCCTTCTGCAAGCAAAGAGCACCTTCCCTGTCCATCTCCTTCCCTGCTCAGGCCTTACCTGTTGCAATGGCTGCTTCGACCAGCGCCACGAAGGTGAAGCTCAAGAGTTCCGACGATGAGATGTTTGAGGTGGACGAGGCGGTCGCTCATGAGTCGCAGACCATCAAGAATATGATTGAGGGTGAGCGGACTGTTTGTCAACGTATCTTTTGCGTCACCGCCCTACAATCCTCTATGCTTCTGACGTCTAAAGCAGAACTTTACAGCTCATACCGGAGAGGTTTTTGTTCATGCTGAGCCTTTCCTCTGAATCTCGAACCATTTGCAGCTAAAGCACCTTAGCTGCGGTGTGATTGTTGTGCATCTTAAAGCTATCTCATCGGACTCTAACAATCTGCTTTGAATATGCAAAACCTGGGGTCCTGTCATTTTACCAGTAAGCTTTTTGCAACTTAACGCTTGACAGAAAGCACCTGCTGTCGTGTCCATTCGACGAACTCTTTTTATTCTGGTAATCCTTTTTGTCAAGTGACTTTTTCTCATCGGGACATCAGAGCGTTTTTGCAATCAACAAGCGCTGCGGCAGAAAAACCTGTGGGAATCATTCAAGCTATCTTCAGAGCTTCAGTTTGACAGTGACTTTATCTCGCTCGATCTGCAACACCAGTTCCGATCAATTGTTATGCATCTGTATAGTTTGCAACATCACAATTGTTCAACTATGATGCATCTGCGACGTTTGGGTATTCAAAAACTTGTTGAAACCCTGCAGATACTGGCGTCGACGCTCCCATCCCCCTTCCCAACGTCTCAAGCAAAATCTTGGCCAAGGTCATTGAGTACTGCAGATACCATGTTGATGCGGCAAAGACTACCGATGACAAACCGGCGGTTGGGGAGGAAGATGTGAAGACTTGGGATGCAGAGTTTGTGAAAGTCGAGCAGAGCGTCCTTTTTGATCTCATCTTGGTAAGTGCCGATGTGGGATTGCGTTGCTCAGGGTGTTTGCGGTGTTTTGACCTACCGCGCACAACAAAGTTGTACAAAGGCATATCTGATCTGCGTGTCTTATCCTTTTTTGCCCTTAATAAATGGTCGAAGCACCAGATTAGAATGGCATTGAGTTTCCATTTTTTCCTTTGAGAATCCGAGAACTAATGAGTTTGTTTGGTCTCTAATCTAGGGTTCTCTTTCTTTCAACACAGGAGTTGAAGCACTTGTTGGGGGCGTTTGATTAACAACACCTTGTACATTTTTTGCATTTGAACTCACGATTGGGGGCCTGAGCAAGTTTGTTCCTGGGGCTTCCTAATCTGTCAAGCAAGTCAGTGCGTGTACGTTAACCAAGGGTTTTGTTGTCTCTGCAGGCTGCTAACTACCTGAACATCAAAAACCTTCTAGATCTGACGTGCCAGACCGTTGCGGACATGATCAAGGGTAAGTTGGCAGACTCAATGCAGCGAGCTCATTTTAGCCCTCTTCCTCAATCGCATCGCTGTGAGAGTGGTGCAAATGTGTCTTGTTGGTAGTCTTAAGTGAGTCAGGTTGAGTTTCAGAACAAACATGTGAAGAAGCTGCTCAAGTCATTTGTGACAAAGTTTGGTTGGGAAAAGTGAGGTCCTGGCACTTGCATTCAGTCCCAGCCAGTTCATTCCTGATGTAGAGGAAGCATGGGTTTGTTGTTGACAATTTTGCAATTTTTGTTTAAGAGCCAGGAAGATTGCCTCAGCATTAAGTGCAGAAAAGGATTGGTCTTTGATTGGTTGTAGCCATGCCATGTAGGTACATGCTGGACAGCAGGTGGATTATTGAGTCTCAACTTTATTGTGATGCTTGCAGGAAAGACGCCAGAGGAGATTCGGAAGACATTCAACATCAAAAACGATTTCACGCCAGAGGAAGAGGAGGACGTGAGGAGGGAAAACCAATGGTGAGCAACTTCGATTCCTCTTCTTGTTCCAGCTTTATTGTTGCAGATATTGCTTCTCTTTGCCTGTCTGCTCCTCACTTAGGAGATGAGACAAGGTACGCTGTTTTGAGTCCGTTCTAAGAAGGTAGCAGGGCAATGTTCTTTTGGCAAGGTTTTAAGAACTTAAAAAGGCATCGGAAGAATGCACAAGTTTTTAAAGATTGAGCAATTTTCATGAATCCATCAAACACTTCAGCGTCCGTCTTCAACACCGGATTTGTGGCCGTCAAGTTGTTGAACACCGAATTGCTTCAAGTAACACGGTGTGTATTCTCCCTTACAGGGCTTTCGAGTAAGTTGTCGGACGTCTCAGCAAAGATCCCTCATTGAACTTGTAAATTGGTCCAATCTTTTGCATGAGAGAACTTTGCAATCAGAGTCGAGGAACAGAAGTGCCTCAGAAGTCATACTGAAGCTACCAGAAATGATGAGGATAGGTCAGTTTGTGTCTTGAACTTCCAAAGAACCATTTTAGACTTTGATGAATATTTGGATCCTGCTTCCAGGCAAGGCTTTTTGCCGCCATGGAAAGATGCTCGTCAGGTCACATCTGGGATGCATCTTATCAAACGGTCATAACTCGAATCATTTGAACTTGGAAAGTATCCACGATGTTTGGTAGTCAAGGGCAATGCAAGACCTTGATAATCCTGCCATGGTAAATTTAGGTGTTGAGGATGTTTCGACATGCGACTCGGATTGTGGCATGCATTTACACGACTGTTAAAGCACGCCAATCAACAGAGCAATGCCATGTGAGAACTTACCATGCGGAACATGATAAGTCTATCTCTAAAAAGCTTAGGTTGTGTCGTCGTTAATTAGCCTTGCTTCAATTCACATAGGATTGCTTCTACGGCTCACAAAACTAACTACGAGGAACTTGTACCCGTACTAACCGGTAAAACGGTCGGTTGTGAAATGAAATCATGCCAGATCTATGCGATGACATGGCACTCAGTGCAGTGGATGCGTGGATATTTACCATTGCACATACGATCTGATATAACGCTGCACCGTGTCCATCCAATGTGCTTAAGCGGCAGCCAGGCGCGCATGCGCCGCATTTAAAGATCGATATGGTAAACAAATTGCAAAAACCATGTATGCAGTGAACTCCTGGTTCAATTTGTCAGAACACTAGCGCTCGGCCAGATCGACATGCACGCGGTTCAGTACCAGATCTGACATGCATGAGCACTTCAATACCGCAGAGTTCAGCACCGGACCTCACAATCTCGATTGGAAGCGTGACCTCTGAACCTTGCAACATGCGGAAGCGGGTTCGATACCTCGCAAACAACGGCGTGAAAGTGCAACGTTCCCCGAATGACACCACCAGTACCTAGCTCACGTCGAGTCCAAATCCAGATTAAACCCAAGCACCCGCTTCTTCCGATTGCCCCCCTCGCCGAACTCTTCGTTCCACTTTTTGAGGTCGTTTATACTCGACGCTTCGGGAGACACGCTGGCACCAACCTGCGAACAGAGTGACCATATTAAATCAAATGCAGTTCTGACCCGACTCTCTTTCAAACCTCGGAGAACGGATTCACAATCAACCACAAATCGGGATCGGGAGGTTACTCCTTGCTTCGCACGCTGCATAAAAGTTGCCTGCTCACAGCGAATCAGCTTTTGTCCGCCATCTTCCAAGACCTCTAAGCCTCTGAGGTGTCTTGATTCCAAGCACCAGAAGTCCAGATCCACAAACAATCTCGTTTCCCACATTCTTTGGTTCAATAAACTCTCTTCTTCAAGGATTGAAAGACACCAGACGGACAAAGCCTTGGCTGACGCCAGGAAATGACGTCATCCGTGCCTCTGATAGCATTCCGTCACAAGCGACTTTAAATCTCGTGCTAGACCAACCTCGGGCACCCTTTCTGTGCAAAAAGCACCCAGCCAAAGATAGAATTGAGAAAGGCGACCACCAAAGGAGATGGGACCTAGAGACGGACGAGCGACTCGAAAGAGAGGAGTCCAAGCACAAACTCAAGCGTTTGAAGCCAAAACCCCTCGCATATACACCCACTGCAAGGCAAATTACACAAAGAATTAGAATCGGTGCGCCGCCGGCTCACCGTCTCCTTGGCCTTCTTAAAGTCGTCCATCCGCATTGGTCGAATCACCGGCAGGACCAGCGCCGGCGGTGCGCCCCCCTGGTCACTTGTACCGGCCTCCTCGGAGGCCTCGCCGCCCGCATGCCGCGCCTTTTCCGCCTCTTGCCGCTGCACAGGCCAACGCTTAGAGGGTCAGGAAAATCTCGGTCGAAAAAATGGCTCTGTGGCCGAGTTCTAATACCTACCTTTTGCCACTTGATGCTTGGCGGCATTGCGCTCGGAATCGCGCAGTGCCTCAGGACCAATCGAGTGGAAGTCAATGAAACCACGCACCAGCCAAGCACAGCCCTCCGAGAACCCGGCGGGGGCAATCAATACCTAGATACCATAGAGTCCCTTACTATACCCACAGATTCCAGACCTTATACTAAGAGGTTTCGCTAGGCAACCCTTAAGCAGCAAGCTACGACAATCAATACAAGGAGTAAGAGCAGACAGACAAAAACTCGGAAAGGATTATGAAGCATCTCTCATGAATGAGTCAGCAGGCGCGAGGAAAGCCGGACAACGCACCTTTCTCTCCTGAGCTAGTAACTCTCGAATCGGCTCGTACGCTGCTGCCACACACAAATTCTGCACGAAAAGGAGGGACAGGTGTGAAAGTGTCATACGGGCGAGCCAAGGGAAGGAGACTTGCTTAGACTTGCTTGCTACAGACATTACAGCGACTGTCCGAAAAGTGGCTGCAATCAAACACCGTTTATGCTTTGGAAGCTTGGATCCGTTCATTCAGAATGGTGTATATCGTCAGAAGCACAACCAAGGGACAGACAGAAGGCATTTTCACAGACCCCGAAACAGACAAGCTAAATGATACCGATATTTAGACAGTAAGAGAGGACTTAATGACGTCACTGCCTGTGAGGAAGCGGAATGACAGTGGAACAACTGACTTTAAGGTCGCTCCCCGAGTACCCCTCCGTCTGCGCCGCGAGCTCGTCCATGTCCACGTCAGCATCCAGGTCCTCCTCCCGCAGGATGACTCTCAGGATCTTGGCGCGGTTCTCGGCGTCCGGGAGGTCCACCATAAGCCTGCCATGACGTCAGCAACGACTCATCAGCGTGCCGTGACGTCAGCAACGAGGTTCGATCGTTCTAGCAAGGACATGACTTGGCTGAGAGGAGCAGGGCGAATGGAAGGCCTTAAAGGAGGAGCATTTGCACAAGTAAACGCAGCAGTAAAAGGAGGAAAGTAAGTGGATGTTGCCCGGTTCGGCTTCTGTGAGCTCCGTTAGCTGCCAGTATACGCTTCTTTTTGGAAATGCGGTAGAATTTATCCTCCACCCTTCTCAGTCCTGTCAAACTAATCCGTCAACATTTGACCACCCACATTATCGCCCCAGACCACTATCACCTCCTGGGCAATTTCCGAAGCATCGCATCGTCCAGGTCAGATCAAGCGCCATTGGACCACTAAGCCGCAAGGCATCCGCCAGACGACCAATATCAGGTCAGATTCCATCGACCCTTTCTCGCACTCCGATCCCTCACCCGCTTGATACTTTCCGAATGACCATAAGACCAGGTCAAGTAAACTACCCTTAACCGCGCTCAGATCCTCACCTCCTTGGCATTCTCCGGATGACGGCATCGTCCAGGTCGAACGGCCGGTTAGTCGCCGCCAGCACGAGCACCCGTTCCGTTGACTTCGTACGCAGCCCGTCCCAGCACGACATGAACTCGTTCTTCATCTTGCGCGTTGCCTCGTGCTCGCCCCCGGAGCCGCGCGCGCCGAGGAGACTGTCCACTTCGTCGATGAAGATTACCTGCGGGGTTAGAACGGGGGTTAGCAGAAGCTCAGCTGTGGTTTAGCTTCTGGGTTAGTCAGGGGTCACAGATAGGCGAAGTGCGTGCTCGCCCCCGGAGCTGCGCGCATCAAGAAGACTGTCCGCTTCGTCGCTGAAGATAACCTGCGGGATAAGCAGAAGGTGAGCTGCGGTTACAAGAAATGAACTTTAGTTCTCGCAGCCCACGCTGCATGCGGCTAACATATTCTTCCCTTTCTCGATGGAAACCACCTGCAGGAAAGACATCAAGGCAACCGAAACTTTGGCTTTTGCTGGGCAGAGTCCTAACAAAACACGAACAAGGTTTACAAACCAAGCTTAACGCTTGCTGCGCACACCTCGCGAGTTGTACACCTCCTTGGACGAATGTCGCACGCAGCAGTGGATCATTGCAAGACCTTATTGTGCTTCACATAAGGGAGAAGGACAAGGCGTTTTTGCCTTGCCCGAAGATCACATGCTCGCTTGATATGGCACACGAGATCAGATACACTTCCTCGTTGATCAAGATCCTCTGACAAACAGGGCGCGCAGAATTCGCACTCAATCAGCGCTAAGTTCTAAAAATGGATCTCGCTGGAGTTCGTAAGACGGCTCACCGTGGGCGCAATCTTGCTCGCAAGCGTGAAGATCGCCTTGACCAGCTTCTCCGCCTCACCGAACCACTGCAGATGGATGCGATGACGTCAGCACTTGCATCAAGGCACTCCGCTTTTCTCTTCTCTCCAACAGATCCAACAGTCTGTTTGAACCATGACGCAAAGCGCCGCTGACTCTCGCTGCAACTGATCTTGAAAGGCAGTCGCTACAGAGTACACTAGAGCGCACAAGAACGCCCCCAGTACTTCTAGCAGTACTGCCAGGAAGATGGTGACCCGGAGCCGACGAGTACTAAAATATCGTCTTCTTGAAAGCCCACGAAAGAGAGGGCCCGTTCTCAGACGCGCACCAAGGACAGATTATGAATAGTCTAACCTCAGACGTCCACCGATCAGACGGCTCGCGATCGGACGCCCGGCGAGTAGACAGCCTAATTTCGGTCCCCTAACGATCAGACGGCACGTTTCGGGAGGCCACCAAGCATCAAGCACATTTCGAGCACGGCTCGAAGCCGGCTCCAGATCCGTACCCTAGACGAGATACGAGACAGAAAGACGTTGATGAAGTTGGCTCCTTGAAATATAGGCGCCTCTCAAATAGACAGCCCGTTTTCGGCTGCCCATCAGAAATAAGGCACACTTAAAAACGCCCATCAGACGTCCGTGAATCCGGATCGAACGCGTACCTTGGACGAGATGCTGGACAGCGAGACGTTGATGAAGTTGGCCCCCGCTTCGGTCGCTACGGCCTTGGCCAGCATGGTCTTGCCAGTGCCGGGGGGGCCGAAGAGCAGCACGCCCTTGGCCGGCTGCGCGATTGAGAGAAAATGCTTGAGCGAACTTGCCACGCGGGAGCTTTAGGAACAAGAAAGAGACCTGAAAACAGCGGACTGTGAGCGGACGAGCTTTGGGCGCAATCGGCTCAACACTTTGTCACTGATCACTTTTCTCGAAACCCGAAAGAAGGAGATTGACCTCTCTCTCCCAGCACTTCGCCAGCAGGCAACAAGTTCGCTGAATATTGTTCAGATATTCAGTTGCCCCTTAATATGGTTCTCCAACCTTTCAGCAGCGGAACAGCGCGCCCTCTTTCCGTAAGTCCAACTTACGACGAATATTACACATCCAAACATTATGGGATTTCCTCAAAAAAGCAACTTCGAGAGATGAGATAGACTGCACCAGTAAAACCGCACATTGATGAGCTGCCCCGTTTTTAAACAGCTTCGGCCGCTGCAGCGGCAGTATGACGAGCTCTTGACGAGCTCAAACCCTAGATGTGCAACCCTAACCAGGGATGCTAACCCGAAAAGCCCAAAACGTAAAACGGTACCTTGGTGAGCTGTCCCTTTTTGAACAGCTCCGGCCGCTGCAGCGGCAGCATGACCAGCTCGCGCAGCGTGTCCTTGACGGGGTCCAGCGCGCCGATGTCGTCGAACTTGACGCCCACCTCGCTGGGGGGGATCACCTCGGCCATCAGCGCCTTCTCGTACTCGTTGTCCAGCGGAACGTCCTGTGAGTGTAAATGCGCCCAGAGTTTAGTCCGTTCTTTGACCAGTTTTGTACGAGTGTCTAACATACAAAAAGTCGGCGCCTTCTCGTACTCAATGTCCAGTGGAATGTCCTGCAATTGTGAATGTGCCCTGTGCAGGGCTGTTTCCTGACGTGTTGACAATGTACGATTGACTTTTATGATCTGCATATCTTGAGCTTTATGAGAAGCCGTCAGTGGCTTCTTGTATCCATTGTCCAGCGGGCACGTCCTGTGGGTGTGAATGCGCCCTGGGTATGGAAAGCGGGCAATCAGGGTGAAAGAGCTCAAGAGAAGATGCGCTCGTTTGCAGTGAAGAAGCCAAGTTTCACCTTATGTAGATCGTTTCACGAAATAGATAATTCATCGTATAGTAATGTTTCGTTTGTCTCGAATGAACCTGTAATTTTTCTCCAAACTGGAAGTTTCTCCAACCTCAGAAAACTACAACTCAATTGATGTAACAACAAGCAATCAGGAAGAGAAGAGAAGAGAGGATATATGCGAATGCGCCCTCGAGTTTAGCTGAACGAAAATAGATCTTTGAAGGCCAAGTCGCAGGACAGTCGGCCATGTCAGGAACACCAAAAAGGAGCAGACTCGCCCAAAGCAAGACAACAACCAATTGCGAAAACCAAAAGCCGAGACAAATAAAACAACGTTCTCCGCAAGCTCGTTCTCCTTTTCATCCTCTACCATGTCCAACACACTGAGCACAAACTCTGAAATCGCTTGATCTCTCAGGTCACCGCTTGAGCCCAAAGCAGAAAGGAAAGTACTTTCAAAAGTCAACATAAAGAATCCTACCGTAACATTCTCCGCGAGCTCGTCCTCCTTCTTCTTCTCCACCATATCCAGCACGCTCAGCGCGTACTCCATGCTTGCGAGCGCGTTACCAGCTTATCCACGACAATATCCTCATACTGACCAAGAACTTGACCCAAAACCTGGCTAGTGAAAATCCAAACCTCACCGCAACGTTCTCCGCCAGCTCGTCCTCCTTCTTCTTTTCCACCATATCCAGCACGCTCAGCGCGTACTCCATGCTCGCGAGCGGGATGACCAGCTTCTCGTCAGCCACGACGGGCTGCGCCGCCAGGTCTGACGTCAGCACGTGCGCGGCCGCCCAGGCGACCACCCGCTGCGCCTGCTCCGGGGTGAGGATCCTCTGCGAGTAGGTCAGGCGGTCGGTGGCGTCGGGGCAGCGCAGGCGGCTCGTTGCGAGGACCTGCAGAGGACGGCGAGGTGAAGGTCAGGTTTTAAGGGCTGGTCGGCTGAACGCAAGGTCTGAAGAGACGGAGAGGTTAAGGGCTGGGTTATGGGCTTGGAGGAGAGGTGTGGCAGAGAGGTGCTTCCAAGCGGTCGAGAACAGTGATCAAACGTTGAGTTAACGCAAGCGACTCAATGTGAGAACGACCCAAAAGCCGGGCAATGCAGGCTAGCGTTTTGGTCCAACAGAGCATGCAGTGCCGAAGTGGTTCAAACCTGAAACAATCTCTTGGGAGTGGCTGCTTCTCTGCTACGGCATCCATTCAGGGGCCGCCCCTTGCATAAATGCTAAGTTTTTGCGCCATTGGTTGCGAAGGCACGAAACAGCAGGAGCGCGGAAAAAAGCAGACAACTCTAACGAAAGAGAAGGTCCGTCAAACCACAGAATGCACGTACCTTGTTCAGTTGGTGCACGTTCGCCTCCGCCGCCATGGCCCGCTTGTCCGCCTCCATTTGGCGCTTCCACTCGCCCAGCAGCGCCGCATCTTCCGGCACCTTGAGCGCCACGTGGCACGGGAACAGCTGCAGCAGGTACGGCGGCACGCGCGGCTCCTTCTCGCCGCCGCCGCCGTCTCGCTTGCCCATCAATGACTCCTGCGATCAAGTTTCAAGATCTTAGATTCTGTGAATTTTCTAGGTGACTTCAACTCGGCCTCTGCTTTTCGAGCTCTTCGTTTCCTCCGATTGAAATGGCCTCGGCCAGGTACGGTGGCACGCGCACTTCTTTCTACTCGCCGCCAGTGCCTTCCCGTCTGCCCATCAATGACTCCTGCAATTTAGATGTCCGGGTTTTAGGAATTTTGTGGTTCCTGGATCTCATTTTTTCATTGGACTCGGCCACTGCTTTTCGAGCTTTTCGTTTCCTTCCAAAGGAATGGCGTCAGCAGGTACGGCGGCACGCACAATTCTCTCTACACGCCGTCGACGCCTTCCTGCCTGCCCATCAACGACTCCTGCAGCCGGAGTATCTTTCCTTTTGACTCGGCTGGTTCGCAAGCGCTTCGTTTTCACTAAAGTTCTAGGGACTCAGAATTGAAAAAGGGTTGAGCAGGTAGCGCGGCTCCTTCTTGCCGCCCCCATCTTTCCAACCTCTCAACATCATGACCTCCAACAATAACGCCCTGGAACGGCCTTTCGGCGGCGCTTCGGTCATCCAGAATGCCGACAAAAGCTCTTCGAACCTCTTCAAACCCAAACAACCCAAACCTTCAAAGTCTGAAGATAACCAGAAACCTCCGACTCTCACCAGCATGACCTTCATTTGCGGTGTTCTTTCCGCCTGGTTTGCTGCACTCCCGCACCGCTCTTTGGGTCGCTCAAATTGAGAACAACGAGTTTTCTCACCCTTCCAACTAATCCAAACGCCTGGAATGAGGCTCTTCTTTACCCTCGACCCCTAGGAACTCACGAACTAAAATTTCACCAGCATTCGCTGGTTGCTCTTCTCCTTCTGCTTCAGCAAGAGTGGCGCATACGGCATCGCAACGATTGCGTGCTCGTTTCTCCGCAGAATTCCGAAGCCTCGGTCACGTTATCGGAGTAAGAAAAGCTGAAACTCTCACCAGCATGACGTCCATTTGTGGCATCCTCTGCCCGTACTTCCGCAGCGGTCCGCGTCGTCCAAAACGAGAACAACGGCTCTTCTTACCGGGCCGCTTCAGACAACTTCTTCAGATATCTTCTATTCTTTCAAACCTGAAGTTCAGAGACACTAAATCCTCACCAGCATGACGTCCATTTGCGGCATCCGCTGGTCGGTCTTCTCCTTTTTCTCCGGAACTGGCGGTGCGTACGACCCCACGACGATCGCGTTCCCGTCCAAGCTCTCCAGCTTGGCGAATAGCGAGTCGAAGCGGTCGGAGCGGTCTTCCGAGGGAATGTCCGAGAACCACCCGGGCAGGCCGCGGATGAAGAGCACGAAGGGGCCCTTGGCGGCCTCACTACTCACCACCTGGAGAAGGAACCGGTGAGCTTAAAACAATCGCTGGTTCGTTTGTTGCGCTTTGCTAGTTATTTGTCCAGTAGCGTGCGAGCACGGAACAAAGGTTGGAAATTGGGGCGGTCCTCCGAGGGAATGTCGGGGAACCAACCGGGCAGGCCGCGGATGAAAAGGGCGAAGGGGCCCTTGGCGGCCTCAGAACTGACCACCTGGTAGGGGTAAAAGTTAGCGTTATGATGAGGTACTGAGCTCAAAGGATTTGGCCGTTTGCTTATGGCATTTTGTTCGTTTGAATTGGGTGGTTCAGAAGCACCGAAAGACTCGGAGCTGTCCTCCGAGGAAACGTCCGAGAAACAACCGGCCAGGCCGTGTATGAGAAGAACAAAGGGGCGTTTGGCGGCCTCAGAAGTGACCACCTCATGTCGAAGAATTCACGGGTTGATCAGTGATCTGGTTCCAATGGCAGGTTCAGACTTGGAATTGTGCATCCACGATTCTTGCATCCGTCCGCTAGGAATTTCGCGCACAAAGAAAAGAGAAGAACTTGCCGTGCTTGGATGGAGCAACTGTACGGGGCCAGGTTACCTATCTCTCATCCAATTATAGCTTTGGAATCGTTCATACCTTTGGTTAGACGTTTTACCAACCGATCTCTCAAGACTTTGCTGCAAGCAAAGCACTCAGCACCAGGATAAATGGACGATCGAGGATAGCTTTCTCACACATCAGAAAAATGCTATGACCATGGGATCGGTCTGATAAATAGGAGGGATTTGTTGCTGTCGGTCACGGAGTCCAGAAGCGTCAGGTGTATTTGCAATGAAAAGCAAGGGTTACAAAGATCTAAAGCATACCTGAAACAGGGCTTCCAAGGTCATCCGGGTGAAGTCCTCATGGGGAGAGATGACCTCCAAGTCTTTGGCTGCAAACCAAGGTTGATTGTCAGCTACTGGCATCAAGCTTCTGTTGGTTAAGCAGAGGACCCTCGCCCTAACGGACTGGGTTCAGTGAAGTTAAGCGCATGCCACTTCGGCAAATCTGTGCAGCCGAGTTCGTTGAAAAGGCATATGGACAGTTCGACAACGGGATCCTGACCATTAATATGCGTATCCAAAATAAGCCTACGGTCCGTTTCTCAAACCCACAGCTGCAAAATGAGACCTCTCTAGATTTGAGGTCTGTCTGGGAATGGCAGTCCAAAGTTTGCAGTAGTAAGACGTCGTCTGGCTCGCGTTTCTTACTGCCCACTTGAGCCACAATTCACCGCCATAGACTTGAATATCCAGAAGTAATAAATCCACCTTTGTAGTAGATGAACTCCGGCTCGCGCTTCTCTAACCACTCGCCCCTCATATCTCTTCATGTCACGAAACATAAGGAAGCAAATCACCTGATCCAAAAGCTCGATATTTAGACCGTTTGAACAATCAGGCCCACCTTTGCAGTAGAAGACATCGTCCGGCTCGCGCTTCTTGCCGATCACGGCCGGCCAGCAGCTCTCGCCAAAGACGACCCCCACCTCGCTCCCCGTCAGCTCCGTAACGCGACCAATGGAGTGCTGGCGCGGCTGCTTGCTGGTTGCAAGCTCGTCCCACATTCTAGAGTCCGATTCCGAGTTGCCTGCGAGAGGAATACTTACGGGCTTTTTGAAGTCTTATTCAGCAGATCAAGAAGTGGGCAAGCTGTGCGTCACTGTGTCGAAACAAAGCTCTAGAGTAGCCTCAAAGACTTCAGCAGGTTGGAACCCTTTCAAAAACATCGGGATGCACCGAATTCTGGGCATCCTTGCGGGGACAGCTCCGAGCAAGCAGCTGCAGGTCTTCGAGAAGCGCCGTTCTATGATATCAGTAGTTCCGACAAGAGCGATATCTCTCTTTGAGACATCACCAAATGAAGGATCACTCTGAAGAAATCTTCCGCGCTCACCCTTGTACTTGACTCTGTCCCCCAGCATCACTGGCAGATCCACT
Source organism: Klebsormidium nitens (assembly GCA_000708835.1). Lineage (NCBI taxonomy): Eukaryota > Viridiplantae > Streptophyta > Klebsormidiophyceae > Klebsormidiales > Klebsormidiaceae > Klebsormidium > Klebsormidium nitens. Next base: position 75,433 of record DF237004.1, read on the forward strand.
TCTTTCGGGGTGGTCGACAGCTCCGCGTCAGAGTCCCCCCCCTTGCCCTCCGTGGCCAACAGCTGCGCCAGGCTGGGGGGCCTTCCAAACTTCCCATTCATCTCAACGACAGGCTGCAAAAGCTGCGCAGACAAGAATGTTTCGGTGTCAATCGTTTCACGTGCAAGCGGAGCCGTAACGCTTGACACCGGGAACTCGCTTGCCGTTCATCTTCACCACGAGCTGCAAAAGCTGCTCAGGAAACATGTATTGGTGTCAACCGTCTGAAGCTCTAGTGAAGCCGTAACGCTTGACACCGGGGACTCAACGTTGTGAGCAACGCTGGTGCTTCGAGGCTTCCCGTGCATCTCCACCAATGCTTAGGGTCTAAGCGCATCACAATTGAATCAGCCCACGAACTGATTAGAATACGGGTATTATTGGCAACATCCGGAGGACCTGTGGACCCAAGCGAAGGGTTTCATTCCAAGGGGGGATTGCCTCACCTGCTTGATCATGTCCGGTCCAGCTCCGTTCATGGAGATGACGACAGGGCGTTCTGAGCCCGACGAATCGGCGCCCTCTCCCTCCGACCCCGCGCTAAAGTACCGCAGATGATCGTACAACCCAAACTTCTCCTGCACAGTGAAGTCAGGCCCCCCCTGACGTCAGCCAGACGTGCGCGGGGCCCATACCGAGAGAGGACTTTGGCGAACGGTCGAAATGCTTCTGAGGGACTCGATGATGATAGGACAAAGATCTCTGTAGTATCGGAGGAGAGAAAAAGAGATTTTCGTGCCCTCTCTAGTCCGGGCGGAGATGGCTATCTAATGCAGAGCGAAGCGTGACCACAGAAAGCTTGCGGCACTCCCAAGGCTGGACAAACGTGTGAAAACCAGAACCTGTTTTACATGCCAAGCATGCAGTTGAGCGGGAGAGGACTAAGTCCGTCGAAACTTCTATGACAAGACCGACGCCTTGAAAGAATTCCGATACGTTCTGCTGCGAGTCAGCCGTATCGAACCTTGCGACTTCATAATAAACTTCTTAGAAGCCGCTTGTAACCTATCAGAATTTTGCTTCCTCTGATTCGTGTGCCAACGACCTAATTTCTCAAAGGCAAACTCAAATCCCCATAAACGAGCTTGCACCCCTAGAAATCGAGATGCTCGCTGTCAGCGCACCTGCACTCTCCAGAGCTGTGCGTTGTCGAAACATAGAAAGCGCGCCCCACAGTCCCGCGCCATTGCCTTGGCTACCGCCTCCTGGTAACGCTCCGACCCTGCCGGATAATAGGGTTTCAGCTTCTTGGGTTTTGGAAATTCAAGGGTGTTAGGATTTCATAGCAGAATTTCACGCAAGCTCGCCTTCGAAATTTTCGCAGCACCAACGTACCAGTAACCTATAGTTCGACTCTGCAACGAACAGAAGCGACAAGCCCCGCTGACGTTTTGAAAGAATCGTGCATCGTTTCGTGCCAAGCTTCGAGATAAATCACTCTGACCGATATTTGAAGGCTCGAGACCATTCTGGACGGTCTTTTCGTTGCGCCTCCACTTGTGGCGCATTGGCTTTTTGCTTTTGGCACCGCAAGGCTGCGCCGCTCAACGCTCACGTGCATGCGATTCAAATCAAGAGGTGCACTCTACCACCTGTGGCGATTTCTGGTTCTCCACGAGATCGCAGAACACACAGGATCCTAGCGCACCAGCCCGGCAGTAAGCCTCACCAACGAACTTCTTAGCATTGCAAATGGACCACGCGTCGCTTACCTGGCGGCCCTGTGAGCAAGACACGTGGGCTCAGGCTGGGCAGTCCCTCCACGAAGTTGGCGTACTGGCCGCGCTTGAGGTGCAAAAACGCCGAGCTCACCAGGGCCCAGCGCGTACCCTCGCTGAAGGGAAGGTCAACAAAACGACCAAGTTCAAGTCGTGAATGAGCCGGTTAAGCTCTTGAACAACCGGGTTAAGTCCTTGAATAACCAGGTGAAGCTGGCGTACTGGCCGCGCTTGAGGTGCAGGAACGCTGAGCTCACCAGAGCCCACCTCACACACTTGCTGAAAACAAGTTAAGGAAGAAATCAACGGGTCAAGCTCGCAAATTGAACCACATTCAGCCGAAGATGCCCCTGGGAGAGCTTCTTGAAGGGTGCCCTAACAGCAGTCTGCTCTTCGACAGGCGCACAAATAATAAATAGGTTAGCCCGGTAGTCATGGTGGGTTGGATTAATAGGCGCGAAGACTCCGAGGACGGATTTGCTCGGGGTCTAAGAGTAGTTGGGCAGGTTCTGGAGTATTGCAAAGCGAATACGTGAATTCGGACATGAAGAACCCAGTCTGTGAACGTTTCTGCTTATCCGGAATCGAAATCAGGGCAAGATACTGTACTTTGCGATAGTCTGCTTTGCTAGCGTCAAAAGTAGGTTTTGGCATATGCCTCCGGAATGGTACGAGCTCCAGAAGGAAGGCAGATTCTTTTGAGACACAGCCAACTGAAGCAAGCTTCTTATGTGTATACCAACTCACTCCAAGGGGTACGGCAGGCTCTCGAAGCTGACGTCAATGTCCCCCGGCGCAACCACCTCAGCCGTCAAATCCTCTGCATACGTCCGTACCCGTTCCTCCCACACGCCCCCCCACGCCTCAGCTAACTTCTCCGCGTCGATGATGTCAGCGATTTCCTGCGCAGTGCTACGGCCAAAGTTGCCGAAGTTGCCCCCCCCGTTTTCATCCCCGCCGCCCGCCCAGAAATTTGCGTTCGCCTTTCGCTGCTTTATCCATTCGGGCTTTTCGTCTGCGGCCTTTGCGCGCCCCACTTTGCCCTTTCCCCCCCCGGCCATAACCCACCGGGCGCGTCCCGGCCTCGTTTTTAGTCTCGACCTTTCCTCAGCAAAAAATTCCGACTTTCTGCGGTCGACGCTAGGACCAAACGCGCGCGCCCCACGAGGACTCTCGGGGGCGGAAGAGCTTGCGGCGGCAGCGGTCTCGGCGTCGCCGCGCGCCGCACGCGCCGCGAGGAGCTGATCGCGCGTCCAGTCGCGCAGGCGGGCGCTCGTGCGCTCAAAGAAGCCGCCGACGGCGTCGCCTGCGGATGACAACCGGCTTCGACTGTGTTACAGAGTGCTAAACGCTAATCCCGCTTAAAGAGTCACTCAGGAAGTATCTCAGTAGACTTGTTCCAACTCGGCCAACCTGAGAATGACACCCTACGAGCCCCAGGGCTGAACCACTACGAACGTCATGATTGATGTACGAAGAAATGACGAACCAGAGGGCAGCCCCAGACGAAGTTGGACGGCTTTCTAAGAACAGCAAATAGTGGCGGCGGGGGAGGAAAAGGACGCTGTGCAGGCGGAAGCGACTCAACCAGAAGTTGTTTCCAAGTGCTTCTTTATTCAGAGCTCTTTGGACTTGAAGTGCTTCGAAGCACGGCGGCAAGTCCCAATTCTGACCTGGCAGAATATATTGTTAAAATCAATCTGACATAACAGAGACACTAAAACGGGGTTTGCCCGAGCGACGACGAAAAGGAGAATCAACCCACCTGTGTTTGACACAATGTTACGCTCGCGCACCATTGCGTCATACGCTCTCAGAGTACGCGCCAGCAGCCTCCCGTCCTTCATGCCCGGCTCCCAAACCTCCTGGATCAACTGCTCCCGTTGCTCCGCCGACAGCTCCGGCGTCGCCTTCTTCACAATTCGCCGCTGAACCGTCCCGATGCTGCGGGCCCTCACAATGCTCTCGCCCGTCTCGAGAACCAAATCGCCCGTGTCGTCTTCATACACCATGCTAGTTGCGGACCGCCCGTGCTCGTCGGACACCGTGTACTCCCCAACAACACGTCCGAAACCATCTCGCATCGACCCGGACCTCCTTTTGGACGCCCCAAACGGTCCAAAAAAGTTCGCTGACGGCTCAGCGTCCGATTCGGACACCCCGGAATTCGATTCCGACGGCCCAGAACTAGAGCCGGACGCTCTTCGTCGCGCTGGCCCCCAGGCCGGACCCCACGCCGCGGTGCCCCCTTCACCCCCCCCGTCTTCCTCGACCATATCGTGGTAAATATCGAGCCGCTCCGAGATTTGGGAGCTCAGGCGCGAGTCCTGCGCATCGAGCTGCGCGATGAGAGACATGGCCCGCACGGGTTTCGCAATCCTGAATGTCTCCCCCGAGATCTCGACTTCCAACAAACCCTCATCTTGTTCCTCGTTGGGTTCCACCGTACGGGGCGAGCGGCCCAGCTTTTGCACGCCACCTTGCTGCAGGGAAAACGGAGCTCTCGAGGATTTCTGGAATGCGAAAGATGGGCTTCCGTCACGCACTTGATGGTGGCGGTGTGGTTGTCTCCCGAATCAGAGTGTCGAGAAAGGCAAACCAGAAGCGGTGGGAAAGTTTTTGACAGCCTCGCTGCTGAGGAATGAAGCAGGAACATTGATCAAAGTTTTAGGCTCTGCGGCAGAGCCGTCATTCCCTTTCAATGCCAGGCGATTGTGACCCAATAAGTGATCCTCCCAGATGCAAAAGACGTCTTTTGTCCAAGGTAGGGATGAGCATGGGAATTAAAAAAAGAAGCGACAGGAACTTGTCTGGAAAAACTTGAGACTTAAGAGAAAAAAAATAATGGTAGTTACAGGGGATGGGGGAGTCAATCAGATGGTCTAAGAAGCGCTGCTGACCAGGGAGAACTACAGTGTAGCTATCTGTATAGAATTTCTGATAGGAAACTGTTGGTTTAGGGGCAAGCCTCCTGTGAGGCAGGGCCGTTGTGTTTCTAAGCTGCTGCACCAGATTGAAGATACATCCAGCACATACCTGCTGGGTGAGTCCCTGGGTGAGAAAGAATATGAAGGGCAGAAACTCTTTGTAAAGGAAGATGTATCCTTCCAAAGAATGCATGCATTATGTCAATGTTGATTTGCACAAAAAAATATCGTCAATGGACGCCTGAAATGACCATGCTTTTACAAAACCTGCCACGGCTGAATTCTGTGTGTTTCAATAAAACCAAACTATTTGGACCAGAAGAATTGCAGAAATCCAAAGAGTGTTGGCAAAAAGGTGCTGATTCTTCACACCAATGCAAGCATCAACAAAGTTTGCAAGCTTCGCATGACGGCTTATTATAGACATTTTGACACGACCACCCAGACAATGTAGAACGCTTCAATCAGAAACATCCTGAGCACCTAAACACTAAAGAAACTGGCCAAAGTTTGAGTTGACGAGTGTAAAGCAGGTACTTCTTGACCACCGAAAATCGCCCCAAGCAGGAACGGCTCAGACTGAAAGTAACCGCTGCTAAGATTGGTAGTCTGGAAGTGACAAGAACCCCAAAAGAATGGACTCACCAAGAAATCTAAGATACTTTCCCAGCGCGCCTTGAGTGCCCAACCAACGGCCGCCAGCACCGCAACCACCATCAGCCATGCCGCGGTGTGAACGGGCTCCCCCGAGGATGCTGGGGCCTGATCCGCTGCCAATGCTGGCGCGTTTCCAACCGTAAAGATCGCGCCGAGCAGAGAAGAAAGCGTGCGGGTGGACGGGCCTGAGGTGACGCTTTGCGAGATGGAGGGAAGACTCGGTGGTTGTAAACTAAGGTCGGAGTCCTCAGAGGTGGCTTGGGGGACAACCCTCCGACGGAAGTGGCAGCTAAAGGTGTGGTTCGATAGCTGGTTTGGATTCAGGTCTGAAGTTTGGTTGGCGTTGCGGCGGGCGCAAATGCTGCCAGCAAGAAAGGGTTTTGGGTGACCAAGGCAAGAACTATCATTGTTATGGGAGAAAGAACTTATAGAATTCTGTGCTCTTCGCTTCCCTGAGCGCAAGGTTTGGCTCGAACCACCACCCCATAACCGACTTCTGAGGATGACCTTGCTCATCGTGCTTCGCAACGCTGCGTCAAAGTGTTGGAGAGGATTGGTCCTGTGCTCAGAGCAAGGCGGGTCGAAATCAAGCGTGTCCTTCAGCAATGGCCTTGCAGAGCAGGGGTGAGAGCTGGCAATACTGCTGCTACCAAACCTTGAAATGGTCTGGACCCCTGCATGAAGGCTGCCTGCTGTGACCTGCAGCGCCATCTCTGCCTGATGACGAGAGGAAGGAGGATATCAAAGTTCAAACCATCGTCATGCCGCAGTACACATGGTCATCATGGAAGGAAATCCAGTCTGCGGCGTGTGCGCTTATTGAATGTGCTCTCACGAATTTAAGCGCAGGCGCGGCAGGGTCTTGGGACAACGTTCGACACCGATCCATAATTTGTGCAGAAGCAGGCAGGAATACAGTTGTCGTCGAATCGAGGTAAGCAGAGCCAAACAGAGCGCAAGTGAATTGAGACTTCTGAAGAAGAAATGTATGCATCTGGATATTAGTTTTCCGCACATTTTCTGACCTTTCCCTATGCTTGAAGTTCAATGTCATGCAATGGGATTGAAACTTGCTTCCTCAACTTGCAAGACTTACAAGGGCAGATAGGTAGCATTGGCAGCCGCAACAAGGGCTACCCTCCTGTTCAAAGTTTGATGAGCATGGCTGGCAGCATTGCCGAGTACCTGGGCTGCCCTCTCAAGTAAAGTCAGCATCTCCCGCTCGGCATCTCAGATGCAGGTTGCTGTGGGGTAATTTTGAAAGATCTTTGCGCAGCTTTCCAGTCTCTCACAACCTACTTCTAAGTATTCTAGAGCTAATTGCAACAGCTTCTCTTGCACACTCCAAAAGTTTCTTTTCACGAGTAGCTTCAATCTGCGGTGGTGCTCACACCCTTCAGAGTTGCACAGTACGGCTGAATTTGAGTCCAACTTCCACGCAAAGAATGATCAGCAATCTCTCTCGCGTCTGCCAGGCCAAGGAACCCTCGGGCAATGCAGATAGTGGTGCTCCTTGTTGGACCTGGCTGGCCGGCGGTCTGGCGTTCGGCAGCTTGACATCGTTAGGAGTCGGCTACTACCTTGGAAAGAAAAAGGAGGAGCGTGCTCAGCAGAAGAGAGAGGAGAAGCAGCAGCAGGCCAAGGAGGAGGACGCAAAGTTGCGCCAGAGGACAGTCATACCGGGGGACTTCAAGGAGTTGAACGAGGGGATTGTCCGGTTGATACGCGCGGAAGTTTGCAGTCTGACAGAACAGCTCAGCCAGGCGCTTGAGAAGAAGCAGGCGCTGATGCGGGAGAAGGAGGCGGTGGAGGGGTGCAGGAATGCGGAGTGGGGCTGGTGGTCGAAGCAGCTGGGGATGAAGTCACATGTGAGCCAGCGCCTAGACTCTTTAAAGTTAAACGTAACCAGCCTCAGATTTCTGCATTACAGAAATTGCTGGTGTACCATACTATACTGCTGGGTAGATTGCTCCTTAGCTTTTTTTGAGTAGGACATCAATTGGAAAGCGATCAGAGTTGCCTTCATGTGAGCCCCATTGGTAAAGAGTGAGGCTACTAGTTTCTGGACGCTGGGCGGTAGTGTGCGTTTCACTCTTTTGCAGACTGGTCTTCCTGCTTGGTCTGGTAAGCTAGATGTGATTGCTGGGTTGAGCCATTTGTCTAATGCAACTCTGTTTTTTCCCCTTGTCGAATCCATGCGATTCAGGAATCCATGCGACTCATTGAGAGGGGTGCGCAGGCCTTCTCAGGTTTTTTGGTTGGCGCTTGTGGTGCACTTGTTGAATTTTAGTTAACTTATTCCAGCATCCGCCCTCTTCAGTCTTTTGCATTGAAACGCTTCCAGTTTCCTGGATTATGCTGTGCCTTCTTCTTTTGAGGGGAGACTCTCTGCGATTGCATCTATGCTCAGTACTAGATTGACCAAGAGTTGTTGATTAGATTGCTAACCAAAGCATGACCAGAGCCGCGCCCTCCAGGTCATCAATGCTCAGTATTAAATTCTCTGAAACTTTGTTTAGATTGCTAAATCCGCATAGCAAAACAAGAGCCGTCCTTCCCCAGGTTATAAAGCCATCAAGACATGCGCTACTGCACCACCAAATCGACATGGACGTTTGTGTTGAGAGGATCCACGAGTTGAAGAAAAAGATAGCGGAGCTCCAGTCCTATCTGGATCGAGGGGAACCAGTCTTACGGCTGTCTCAGGACCTGGAAAACGCACCAGAGGTCTTTACGTGCCCCATCACTTTCGTAAGTCATCCTCAGCGAGTGCTGTTTGGGAGCCTTAGCAGTGCTTTGAGTTTGTACCTGGGTGCATTGTGTTTGATTTTGCAACTCGAAGAGACAAGGGTCTGCTTGCGTCTTCTACTAGCGCATGAAGGATACGTGTCAGAGCCTAGAACTTTTTTCCCTAAAGCACAGGGCCAGTCCTTCGTCTTACTTTCCTCAAGTCCCGTCCGTTTCCTTTCATCCCCGTTCCACGCCTTGACCACTGCCGCACCCTCTTTCGACCTTGTTTCTCCGACAACATAACGTCATGGCTTTTTTTCCAACATGACAGTGTAGTCAGTCGTTACACACGCCCCGCTCACATCTTGTAGAACTGGATTCTGTGAGTATTAAGCTTCTTGCCAGTCAATTCATTGCACCGTGCAAGAACACATGGAATCCCGTAAACCAGATGTCTGCGCACTCCACACCTGAATCCCTTCTACCCCCCCGAGCTAACCCCACCCGTTCCCAGGCTTGACAGTATGACTCGTAGCGCTTTTGTTTTAGGAATCGAGACTTCTCGCTTCTCATGAAAGGCCCGCCCTGTTCCTTCAGGACGTCATGGACTCGCCGGTGGTCGCTTCGGACGGGTACACGTACGAGGAGGGCAGCATCCGGAAGTGGCTTCGAACGAGCCGAGTGTCGCCCAAGACCAACGAGGATATGCATAGCACTCTGCTGCAGCCCAACAATTCCCTCCGCCTTGCGATCAAGAGCTGGCGGGAAGAGGTGCACGCAGGTCACAGCAAGATGTCCGGAGAATTGTGACGCTTTAGGAAAAGATACATGTGACACTGCCGTGCGGGCTGGCCATGTTAACGTTGACATTGGAACTAGATTAAAGTCAAATGTTTGCGCTGAAGTCTGGGTCAGGTTGAGTCGAGGTTCTGGTTAGGGCATTTGCTTTAGTGGTAGGTAAGTGGTCACATTTGGCAGGCTAGCCATGTGATTGTTAAGCTTTGGTATACGCAGATCAAGGGACAGCAAAGCCAGTCGAGCTCGTGCAGGTAATTGGAGTCCACTGACGGCCCGGCCAATCGTGGCTAAGTAGTGTACAGAAGCTTCTTTGAGTCGTGTATATGCAGTCTGTGCCATAGGCCCGTAGCTTTGATTGATAGATTGAAACGGCAGGTCTGTACAGGTTGGAGGGATCCCTTAAGTCTTGATAAAGTTCAATTCTTGCAGGAGACAAAGTTATTACTCGATCCAGACGTACCTCATGATCTGGATCGACCAATGAATCAACAATCTGCGCGAGGCCGGATTCTGTGCTAGCTCTTGCATCCAGCGACTGAGTCGGTGGATTGATTGGCAGGTTGGGGCGCATCGACCACAAATGTTGCTTCCAAGACATGCCTGACTGAACCAGAGTGCAGCGACCAAAGACGCATGCATGTGTGTCAAATACACACCACCGTCCGTACTCAACGACTTGGAATATGCTAACCTTTTACTTAAACTTGAGAGGATCGATCGAAGCGCCGCCCTGTTGAAAGATCATGATCTTTCAACAGGGCGCTGACCAGCCTTTAGCGCGCTGATGTACGCGCGCTGATGTTCATGCACTCGGAGCGCTACCGCCCATGTGAGAATTCATGATGTATCTTAGTAGCTAGCATGAATGATCCTATAGGCCCGGACCGATCGCAGGCTACAACCTTATATTGTGGCGGATATGATCATATATACCGCCATTTAACGAGCCTTACGTTGTCTATGTACACAAATTTGATGGAGATTAGATCCGGCCTTAATTTAACATGGGCCGGTGAGCATGTGTGATTTGAGCACTTGAATGGCGCATATTTCCTAGCGAATGCCTCGTGCTGCCGCCATCTCCAAACTCCATTAAAAGTAGGAGTTGAGCTTCACGTTACACTCTCTCCGTGTTGGTTCAGCTCAAGTTATTTCTTAGTATAGAAGTGGCAATCCGGTTTGTAGATCCACACAAACAAAAATGTAGGATACTATAGTAGCAACTGTATCAAGTGATCATTACACTGCGCAAAGGTCTTCTGATGTCGTAACTGGAAGTGTCGATTATAGAAGAGCGATCGCGCTGCTACCTCATCCCCAATGCAAACTTGCAAAAGTGACTGGCAATTTCTACACAAATTTCCCGGCGCAGGTAGGACTGCAAGTCTATCTTCGATATTTCTCTCTTCTATCGACGCTCCGTTTCTACTTGACCAATCTCTAGCTACGCCTTTCTTTGCTCCACCCGTCTTCAGCGGTCCTCCCCTCCCTTCTTCTTCCTATACCTCCCCCCATAGGTCGGCGGAGCGTATTGCGGGGGCGAATAGGACTGCGGACTGGGGGGCGAGTAATACTGGGGACTCGGGGGAGAATATCCGCTCGGAGGAGAGTAACCGGTCGGGGGGGAGTAACCGGTCTGAGGGGGGTAACCGGGAGACGGAGACAGGTAACCGTCAAAGTTCGCCTCGGGCGGGGCTCCCGTGTCGGGAGCCGGAGGCTGGCTGACGGTCGGGGGGCGCGGCTGGAAGGGAATTCCCCCGAGGCGCTCGTTCGTGTTTGTGTCCGCCAAACCGGTTCCGTCGAAGGGCGGGTAAACAGTCCCCGGGCGGGTGCTGCCATAAACCGGGCCCAGGGGGCAGGGCAGGTTGATGCGCCCATTCACACCGTTGGGGAAGAAGCCGCCCTTGCCGTCCTTGGAGCCGAAGGTGAGGATGCTCAGGACCTGCGGTAAAAAAGGCGACATTGGTGAGAAAAAGCGCGAGGTGAAACAGGCGCCACGAATACACCGCCGAAGTGGTCAGGAAAGACCGTTGGCGCTCTTAGCGAGGTGCAAAACGATATCGGCGCACGCAGAGAAGTCGGAAGCCTTTCCGACTTCTCTGCGTGAGAAAAAGCCCTTCGACGTCCTTGGAACTGAGGTTGAAAAGCCACCAGGCGACTTTCTCGAAGCTTGCTCTGCCTGAGATCCCTGTCAGCCAAACGAGAATAGAATATGAACGAGCAACTTCGAGAAGGAAGGACGAGGTGCTATGCGAACAAACCTCTTTCGCATCTGCTGCGCTCTTGGCAAAAGAAAGGAGTCCGCCCAGTACTCATCCGGGTTAAGACTCCAAAAATGGGGTTTACATGTTCAAATACGACCGTCTACATTTCTCGTACCTGCTGCGGCGTGCGGGAGAAGGTGACACCGTTTCCGTCAGTGGGCACGATGTTGATCCCGCCGTCGAAGAACAATCCCTGGTCGTCATTCTGTAAGGGAACGAGGGATGTGAATGAAGGCTGATCATCTTTCTTCGATAGAAAACCATCCATGTAACAGCAAAAAGCGATCTTAAAGACAGCCGGATATTGAGACGACAATCCGACTCGCTCTCGTTTCGTCGTGGATAGGAACGGGGGCTCAAGCTTGCTTCTCTTCCAAAATTTTCTGGAGTCAGGTGACGTGGGGGTAACTGTAGATTGTCTGACCGATATCCTAGCAACCATTCTAGTTTTGAACACGTCAGCCGCTTAATGATATGCTCAGAAGACGGCCCGTAGCGTACGAACACACGCCGTTCGTAGGGCCGCTTCAATAAGCTCATTCTGAGGATAAAACCCAGAAAGGTTTTCTCTTGATATAAGAGTGAACTGCCATAACTTCTACTTGATTGCATTTGCCCACGAAAAACCCGTAACCCAAAAGTTCTAAGTCCTGACTTCCCAAATCCCTTGAACCCTCACCTGCGGACCGTCCAGGCTGTCGCGGTACTGGGAGATCGCCTCCACGACTTGCGCGACCGTCAGGTTGAACGGCGGCACCGGTTGATCGCGCCGCTCCCACAGAATGTAGCGCTGCGCTGCGGACTGGTAGCCAGCCGACGACGCCAAACCCGCGGCGCCGTCGCGGAGGGTCGCGTTCTCAATCAGCACCGTAATACCCTGTATAAAGGAACAAAAGCTTGCATATATAAGGTTCCAGTTGTCGATCGAAGCATTGTGATGCCGTGTATTGAACGAAAAGCTTTGGATCTGATTCTAGGCACGGATTAAATTTTCGGGGACCTTCTAAACACCTCTAATTTTACAGATGGTTTGACCAACAAAACTCGGCAGTCGACGCCAAACACGGGGCGCCGTCGCGGAGGGTCGCGTTCTCAATCAGCACCGTAATGCCCTGGGCGACACAAGCAGAAGATTTTGGACGTGACATTAGAGACAGAATAGCGTTCTGTGTTTTGCAGGTTTTTGAGAGTCATAGGTGGTCTAACAAACGAGGATTGACGGGCGACGTTAAACCCGCGGCGCCGTCGCGGAGCGTCGAGTTCTCGATCAGCACCGTGATGCCCTGTTTTCAGAGTAAGATGCTTTAATCGGTTTGAAGCCAAAACGAGTTACGCGTCTCGGAACCGGTCAAGAAACTCGAATAATTTCTATGGGTGCTTTGCGAAAAAAGACTCGGCAGGCATTCAGTCCTCGGTGTGACGTCCGGGTTGCATTCGAACCGAGGGGACCCTGCTGGGAATCTGAGAACATTATTGATCGGGAGAGTGTATCTTCTGTGGGCAGTCGCTTATTGTAAGGAGAAATTTTGTGATTGGATTGGTATTTTTTGTCGCTTTGTTTGAATCGTTCTTGCAACCATCGCACACGGTTCTTGACCGTTGATCCTCCCTATCCATTGGTGCAGCCTGCAATCCATATTTTGAACGGACCGGAACGGAAGTTGCACACTTACTAGGGGAGCCACAAGGCACCATACTCAGAAACACTTTCATAGGCTCGTTTTTATGGGACGCAATCCGAGACACATCACGTTTTTCACATACCCCTCTCGTCCATCATTCTGAGCGGTTTACAAGAAGATCAGAACGAGCATATTCGGACGCCCAAAAACCACAGAAGATTGTGACAAGCATATTCGGACGCGCAAAAAGCCCAGACTCGGACGCTTTCAAACGGCCCCCCCACCTTGTCCCCAGTGGCCCCGATCTCCTCGAGCGACCATATCGCGATGAAGACGGTGACGTCATTGGCGTAGGGGTCGAAAAACGGGGGCCCAGCGTATTGGGGGCCGAACTTGAGCACGACCGCGTTCCCGACAAAGTCGGCGAAAGCGCTGGCGTTGATCAGGGGGCAGGGCGAGGCGAAGCCGCCGATCGCCGAGCGGATCAGCCTGACAAGGAGAAGAAGTAGGGGTTCGCGGTCTAATAAAACAGACTCGGCTAGGTTTGCGCCGTTAAGGACTGCGAGAGAGGATTTGCTCGCAACGAGGTGAAGCCGCCAATCGCCGAGCGGATCAGCCTGCCAAGGCGGACAGGTAGGGTTGGGTTAAGAGGATCGATGAAACCGGTTCGACTGGGTTTGCAACGCTGGAGAGTGAGAGAGAGGATCGGCTTGCAAGAGTGGGGAAGATTGACCTGCGGATCAGCTTGAATATGAAGGATAATTTAGTCGATGACGTTGCTGAGCAATGAAAAAATGTCTCCGTCGTCAGCCCGGGAGAAGATTTTGAAGCCAACGCGGGAGAATTGCTATGGCGACAGAATGGACTTTGATGCAGGCTAATAGTTGTCAATATGGACGATTCAGAAATCGTACAGATACAACGATTGATTTCCCAAATGAGACTGGCAAGGGGAGAGGTTTTGAGGCCGAATCTGGCTGGACAGGAAAAACGGGGCGCAGAACAAAGTACTTCTCACGCAAAGAAACGTGCGCGAGCGCGCAGAAGGAAGCAACACGCGCGCACAGATTGCCGCTAACACCACGCGCGCGCACACCTGACGTGGCCCGCCTCGTCGCGCGCGGTCTCCTGAGCGAACGGCAGCAGCTCGGGGGAAATATTTGCCCGGGCGGCGCCGATCAGGGGGGGCCCTCCGGCGACCAGAGAAGGGTGGAGCGGGACTCCGAAGGTCGCCCACGCGTCGAACTCGGCTTCCAAGCACTCGGTGTTAATCAGGAAGTTGTACAGGTCGAAGTCGGTGTAGCTCTGTTTCGCTCCGGCGCCGCCTGAACGAAAAGGGCGGAATGAGAGCGGAGTGACTTGGAAGAAGTGATTACAGGTGGGGAGGGTCTGATCGAAATGAGGCTGTACAAACAGAAGGGCACTTAAAAACCTTGAGAAAGTTTTGAGGAATCGCTGAGTCGACCGCAATTCCACGAGGCAGGGACTCGTGAAGATGCTACGGAACCGAAAGCGTACTGAAAGATCCCAACGTTTCCGCAAACACCTGCTATCCGCCAGACGCGTTTTCGAAAGAGTCCCGCAGAAAACGCGCCCAGAAACCAAGCAGGAACCCATGATCGGGCGATGCTTCGACCAAAGTTTTCCAACAAGAGCATTCGAGATTTGCTAATCCTTGCAAATGAAAGCACCGCAGCCCACATCCCGTGTAGATCAAAGTGGTCTGCGGCCAATAGACGGCTCTCGCGAGTTATTTGTCGCGTAATTCCCTGACATATTCCGTTTCATTTCTCGCCAACTTTGAATCATGTCAAAGGAAGCTCAAAATCAATCCGCCCACTTCACTCAATTCCGAGACGTTTCAGAGGAGTGTGAGAGTAGTCAGCCCATGTTCAATCACAGAATATAATATTGAACATAAGTGAAATCGGCGAAACTCACCGGCCGCTTGGAGCCACGTGCTCTGGACGAAGGTGAAGTCCGGGAGAACCTGGCCGTTGGTCACGATGGGCGGCTGCCCGGGGAGCGAGTTCGTCTGCTGCGCCGCGGCCGGCCCCGCGGCCGCCAGCGCGAGGGCCACGGCAAGGATGCACGCGAGCTGCAAACAGAGCGGATGGTTTGCATGAAATGTGGGTCTAATCAGGAGAACTGAGTTCAGCCGGAAAGATCAACTTTCGCTTGAGTCCTTCAATCCACGATCATCGAGGTTCTGCAAGAGGGTATAAAGGTAGAACTAGGTAGCCCCATTTATCTCCTGTATGACCGAGAACTTGGAGGAGAAAGGATATGTGGGATAGCCCCCCTGGACCCCCCGGTTTTGGTGCTTAAATCTAAGGAGTGGCGTTTGTTTGACTTAAACCACCAGCCCAGCAGACTACGTCTTAGTCGAAGCATCACTTGCATACATGTGAAACACAGAGGGTTTGGGAACAAGAACATCAAAACTACATCAATTTGCGCTTCTGTGAAGCGCATGTAACCATCATAAACCCACAGAACCTGTGTAATAGACCATGGAACAAATCCGTATGAACTCAAGAAGAGGAGACCACCACGTAGATCGATTTCGAACCCAAGAGCTTTCAGGAGAGGAAAACAAATGAGGCCATGACACGAACCCAAAAGCCCATTTGAGGAGGCGAAGGCGCGTCTGCAACACTCCTCCAAACAGACGAGACCCTATTGGCTTATCGATTGAAAGGAGGTCAATTCCCAGAACATTCTGAAGCCAATCAGCTTTCTTGCATACAACGTACCAGCTCAACAATTGGCACGATACTGCTCTAAGATCGATCCAACCACGACTCTGATCGCCCATTGACTGACCGCCATTGTGAAGAAGCCCCGACCACGTACCTCCATTTCTCCTGCCTTCCACGCCTGGCAAGAGGGAGGAGCGCGACGGGTGAGTGGATCGAACTGGTAGCAAGACGCGGTACAGAGCGCCTTTTCTGCCGGTGGACGTGGTTGTGCAGTGGAAGGCGGGGAAGCTGCTGCGGGGCAAATCGACGGCGGCCAACAAAGCGCTGCTTTTTGGAGCAGTTGAAGCTGAAACTGACCTCTGATGCGGGTTTTCGAAGTCCTTGTGGGCATTCCAGACACTCCTGCACTGTGACCTTTGAGACAAGTCTACTCTAAAGAAAAATCAAGTATGGTCTTATCGGATGGAGTAGGCTCTGTCGCACTCTTCGACTTTCGCAGTCAGTGAAGGACTCACCGAGTGCGCAGGGCGCTCTTCAGACAACTGGGAAATGACGTCAGCAGAATCTTGCAAGTGCAGGGCGGCGACGGGTTTGTCAGTTTCAGGCTGCCCATCTGCTTCGTTTCAAAGCCACGTGAAATAACAGGCTTAGAAGCGCGAAAAACTTGTCTGCTCTGTGTTTCGTGTCTGAAAGTCACGTGCGGCGAATTGCATGCAAGGCAGCGGATAAGGCAGCATCGTCGGCTCACTTTTTTCAGGTTTATCCCGTTCCGTAGTGCGTTTCTGTTCGTCCGTTCCGGCGGATGCTTAAAGCGCATCCAACGGAACGGAAGGTTTCGTAGCAGTTTCAGGAAATGCAGACATGTTTCGTCATTTCATAGTGTGTACTAAGTGCAGTGAAGTTTTGGCAAGTTACATGAATAGTACGTGATAATGATCATTATCAAAATAGCGGAGTGATAGTTGCATAATTTGCATCAGAACAATGCTTATGCGTTTGAGACTGTAGTGATTTAGGGAAAGTGAGGTATGATGTAGCAGACCATTGAGGTGTTTTTGTCACTGTATACTATTCCAGAGATGCAGCTTTGCGTGATGATTGCTGAGCCAAGATAGATTTGTGAATGTTCTGCGGCCTTTATACAGGCAATTGTTATGTAATGCTGTTCTTGTCTTGTGGACCGTATCAAAATGAGTCCTTTTCGGGTCAACTTCAAACACACGCAATGGAAGTAAACTCTCGTGAACTGAGGAAGATTTCTCCTCAATCCTGACGGTCACTCTCAGCGTTGATATATTGTCTACTCTGCAAACTCTGCCGTGCACTCTTACAGTGACAGCACCTTATTGTCTAAACAGAATTCAACTCCGGGTGTCTTCACCGTCCCTGGTACTTTCAAAAGTTCAACTCAAGGCTTATAATCCTTTTCCTTCTTCTCGTCCTTCTTTTCCTTCCTCTCCTCCTTCCTCCCCTCCTTCCTCTCCTCCTTTTTCTCCTCCTTCTTGCGCTCGGGGGAAGGCCCCGGGGAAGGTCCGAAGGGCAGCTTCGGGACAGTGGGCGCGGAAGCCCCCTCCGTGCCAAAGGGCAGCTTCGGGACAGTCGGGGCGCGCTTCTCCCTTAGGTACTCGTCAAACTTCGCCTCGGGGGGGATCCCCACGTCCGGCGCCGGAGGCTCGCTGTTGAACGGAGTTCCGGGCAGGAACGGAATCTCGTCAAAGCGCTCGTCAACCGTGTTGGGGTCAGCGAAACCGGTCTGGTCGTAGGCCGGGTAAACGGTCCCCGGGCGGGTGCTGCGGTAAACCGGGCCGAGGGGGGTGGGCAGGTTAATGCGCCCATTCACACCGTTGGGGAAGAAGCCGCCCTTGCCGTCCTCGGCGCCGAAGGTCAGGATGCTCAGGACCTGCGATGGAAATAGGCGCGGGTTTAGGCGCAAGGGTGTGAAAAGGCACAAGGCGCAAAAAAACGGCAGGAAGATCAGTGTAACATGGTCTAGGAATGACTGGATCGACTCGGCTCGACGAGTAAATGATGACTCGGTTTGATTAGAGACTGGAGTGATCCAATGCTCGAGTTGGAAGAGGTTGAAAGATCGGGAAAGATGATTCGTATGTGAAAAGGGCACAAAACGGACTATCTTTTTCCACAAGCAAGCCGCGCTCGAAACGGATGATCCAGTCGGCAGCACACCAGAGCAGGTGTGGTTCCTGTTCTCACTCGCTGGCGGCAAGCTCTGACGACATTCCCGAAGCAATCCAAATTCTATTCAGTTACACTATTAACCGGCCAATCGTTCGTTCTTTGGCTTCAGTCCCTTGCATTAGGTGAGGAGAGGAGACATGTCGTACCTGTTGGGGTGTGCGCGAGTAGGTGACGCCGTTCGCGTCAGTGGGCACGATGTTGATGCCGCCTCTGTAGAACAGCGGCTGGTCATCATCCTGTACGGCCGGAGGAAGGAGTAAATATTCACGGAAGAGAACGCTGGAAAGTCGACGTCAGATCTCAAGCGGACTGCAAGAACGGCCCCAGAGACTTCAAGACTTTGAAACAACAGCAGAAGAGAGAAGGACCGCATTTCGAAGCATGTGCAAATGTTTCCAATCGTGTGAAGAAGATGCTGTCAGGATGTAAGAGCGTCGAATCCCAACAATCCCTACACTCCTCAGCTTTGCAATTGAACGAAAATCACAGATTCTCGCATTCGTACGATGCAACAATTCTCAATTTTCGGACACGATTTGTTTGCTAGGACGCTTTGAGAAGGGTTGTGGACCTTGTTTTGGACGACGTAGGAACCAGAACCTTATGAAGCAAAACTAGCGTCTCAAAGCCAAGCTTCAGACCCACCTGCGGACCGTCCAGGCTGTCGCGGTACTCGGAGATGGCCTCCACGACTTGGGCAACGGTCAGCTTAAACGGCTCCACCAGCCTGTTGCGCCGCTCCCACAGAATCCACCGCTGCGCGGCCGCCTGGTAGCCGGCCGACACCGCCAAACCCGCGGCGCCGTCGCGCATGGTCGCGTTCTCCATCAGCACCGTGATGCCCTGGTTAGCGGTTGAAACGAGTGGGTTAAAACAAGGGTTACTTACTCTTTCATGAAAGATGTACGCGGAGTTTCTGATACAGGGTCTTGATGCCTCAGAAGAGGCAATTGAGACAGGATGCCATTTGAAGGCGGTTACTTCCGCGTTCACTCTTCATTAGACATCAAATCAAAGAACAGATTTGGACCTCAGTTGCGGAGTCAAAGTCGGAGGCAAAGGACTCGAGAAGCAAGAAGAGCTCTTTATGAAAATTACAAAGAACTTGATCTGAAACTGTCAAACGTAGCGTAGACGTTCTGGACAAGGACGGCTTCGACGAATCTTCGACACGTTCTGAGTGTCCGCAACCGAAACGCTTTGCAGACCTTCAGACCTCAAGACCACAAGGAGTAAACCCAGAGCGGACGCTCGTAACCCGAGGAAAACTGATTGAACGTGCCTGGACGGAACGAGAAGAGACCATCCAGACATTTTCAGCGGATCGATTCTGGAACAGCAGGGCAGCACAAACTCAGACTTAACCACCTGAACTCAGAACAAAACCACATAAAGCTTTTTACCGACGCTAACAGCCTGTAACCTTGAATTCTGGAACCGGCCCCGCCAACCCTGTCTCCGGTGGGCCGATCTCCTCGAGCGCCAAGATGGCAGATTGTATTTTAAGCGTTGCTTATCCAGGCCAGGTTACATGTGGTTTTCCCCTGGTTTCCTAGGGGTTTAAAAAACGGGTTGACCCCTAGAACTGCCCACCTTGTCCCCGGTGGCGCCGATCTCCTCGAGCGACCAGATGGCCAGGAAGATAGTGACGTCATCGAAGTAGGGGTCGAAGAAGGGGGGCCCCGCGTACTTCTTGCCGAACTTGTGCGTGACCGCGTTCCCGAAGTAGTCCGCGAACGCGGTGAAGTTGAGGAGGGGGCACGGGGAGGCCAGATCCGCAATCGCCTCGCGGATTAGCCTGGCACCGGAAAGGGTTTAGAAACGGGTTAGCAGGTTAACGGGTGTGAGTGACTTGGCGCGGCGCGCATGCCGCAAACTGGGTGAAGTTGAGGGGGGACGGGGAAGGCCAGATCCGCGATCCCCTTGCGGATCACCCTGGCGAGGGAAAGGGTTTATGATTGGGTTAGCCGCTTGAGTAGGTCTGCATCCGTGCCATCTGAAGGGTAGAGGGTTACCTCGCGACGGGGCCGGTTGGCAAGAAAGAAGGGTCTCAAAGCGGGTCACTTGTCTGACCGGCGAGAAAACAGTTGGTGGAGGCGGGGGGGTCAAAGAATGGCTTATCTAGTTGGTTTTGTGCCAACGGATGCTTGAGAACGGATTGCGAGAAC
This sequence comes from Klebsormidium nitens, assembly GCA_000708835.1. Taxonomy (NCBI): domain Eukaryota; kingdom Viridiplantae; phylum Streptophyta; class Klebsormidiophyceae; order Klebsormidiales; family Klebsormidiaceae; genus Klebsormidium; species Klebsormidium nitens. Next base: position 95,257 of record DF237004.1, read on the forward strand.
CTACTGCGAAGCGGAAAGGACGGGGCCTTCAATAAACCTGTCTGACGGAATGAAAGGCCTTGTTCGCACTTGATCGAAGGCACTTTTAGGTCGCGACCAGCCACGTTTCTCTTCCCTTTGCTTTGACCAGCATGAGAGAGTCTGGCATGATGAAGCTTCGCGATTCGCAGCCGCTCCCAGCACAGAGCGTCTTGCAAAAGCGCGCGCGCGCGCTCACCTGACGTGGCCCGCCTCGTCGCGCGCGGTCTCCTGGGCGAAGGGCAGCAGCTCTGGCGAGATGTTGGCCCGGTTGGCGCCGATCGGGTCGGGCCCTCCGGCGACCAGAGCAGGGTCGAGCGGGACTCCGAAGGCCGCCCACGAATCGAAGCTGGCTTCCAGGCACTCGGTGTTGGTCAGGAAGTTGTACAGGTCGAAGTCGTTGTAGCTCTGGCGGGCCGCAGAGCCGGCTGCGCGGAACGAGCGGAACAATAATGGAACGGACGGAATGGTGAGCGGGAAGCGAGTTGAAAATAGACGCTCTTTTCTGTCGGTGGGCGTTTGGGCAAGCGTGACAGGTGGGCGACTGTTTGCAGGAACATATTGTCAAACTCTGTCGTGCGAAAGAAGTCCGAAGATTTCGGACACTTTACATACACTTCTCGTTCAGTAAGGCTCCGCAATTCCTCTTTCTGCAGAGTTCTCTTCCAACAGAAGCGTCTGATCTGCAAATCGCCCCTGGACCTCTTGAGAATTTCATTCCAACGACTTCAAACTCTCAAAAGATATCCTGCTACGTTTGAACTGTTGTCAACAAGGAAACGAGACCGGGGCACTCACTGGCCACTTGAAGGAAGGTGCTCTCGACGAAGGTCCTGTCGGGAAGCACCCCGCCATTGAAAACGACCGGCGGCTTTCCGGGCAGCGCGTTCGTCGGCTGCGCCGCGGCCGGCCCCGCGGCCGCGAGCACGAGCGCCGCAGCAGCAAGGATGTACGCGAGCTGAGCGCGCGGATATCAAATAACCCTCAATTGCGTATTCAGGAGTCGATGCAAAACGTAGATGCAAGCCCAGGTTTCGAAGCAGGATGCAGCTACAGACACATCGAATTGGCTGTTCCTTGTGTACAGCGATAGCGCCCGTCTGCTCCATTCCTTTGAGAGACTACGGCCCTGTAAGTGGGCTGACTGGAAAACACTACGAAAGAAAGAGACCTACTCCTCAAGAAAATCCATGCAGATACTCATGAAGGACAGAAAGGTGCAAGCTTCTCAAACCAATCACGGCAGCGGACAAGATTGCTTGCCACATGCTACTTGGAACCTTTATTCAGCAGCCAATAGACTTTCTATTGTAGAGCGACCAACGCGCTCTCGGCCCACTTCTATGGCTGTCAAAAGACAAAAACAGGTTGACCAAATGAAGACGATTTCGGACAGGTTGGTTTTAGAGAAGCACTCACCGCCATATTTTCCACCGCTTCTTCACGCAAAAAGAAGAGCCGAGAGAGAGGGCGTTGCGGGGGAGCAAAAGCTTCAAGGGAGCGGTGAATGATAGAATGATTCTGTAGGCGCCTGGAAGCGACTTTCATAGGCCCACTTTCTGCTGGCCTGCGCAATCGGCTGGTGAGTCTACTGATGGTCTGAGGCGCCTGCAAGACTCGGGCAGCTCTATGATGCAGTCATGATTGCGTGTGTGGCGCAGTCACCCTTGCTCCAATGTTGAATGCTGATAGCAGACGAAGTCATCCACATATAAGGGCTTTGAAATGAACGGCCACGTGTGATGGATTGCAAGCGAAGCAAGCAGCCTCTGCCTTTTCGACTACCGGAGAGCATTAATTTCGTGTGCCCATGTGCCGATCCTTGCAACGGTGCTTCTTGTTGACTATTTCGGGCCCTGTCCGAATTTTGGTTTGTATTTCTCGATGCGCCGCTTCGCAGGTTCACAGAATGATTCTGTTTTGCAATTGTCAGACAGAGTTCCTGTACACGTTCGAGCAATGTCGGAGCATACAGCAGCAACGGTGAATGCCAACAGAACACCGATGCCCGAGCACATCAATGATGAGTTTCTCGCTAAGTACACTACATAGCAGGAATATGATAACGATGTAAATCTTGTCACTAATGTGCACAAGCTTCAAGTGCACCGTACAAGTTCCCATTATTGAACTTAGAACATTCTTGAAGGTTCAGTTGCTCCACGTCCGGGGCCCCTGTGAGAATCTCAAACTCTAGCTGCCTTAGTTGACCTGTTATCAACCGCAGATTCTTTGGTCAACCTCGGAAAGCACGAACGAGATTTCCTTCATCAGTGAATCTTGCAGAATCATTCAGTCTAAGTCATATTCGATTCCTTTTTAGGCGTTCTAGCGAAAGTAGGCCGTCCATCTTCGCCTATAGTCGATTCACACAATACATGGCAGCTTCTACTAGGGTTGCAAAGTGGCATATGAGTGTGCGCCTTTCGACTCCGATTCTTGAGGTACTCAAGAGTTGCCTCCATGCCAAAGAACGACAGAAGGATACAAATGGGCGTGATAATCCCTGTACGTACGTGTTTGACCCACTTGATACACCGTGCTGATGCAACAATTTAAGCCTCAATTTAGCACCCTCGGGGGTGTCGGCCTTGAAATTACTACGTAGGAGGTGCGTGCAAGCGACTCAGCTTTAGCTAGCGCATGAATGTGTTAATGTGGCAAACTTCTTGGTTTCCCTGTATCTGCAGGCTCTGATTGGCTGTTTTACTGGAGATTGAGATGACGCGTCAGCTTCTTGGTCGACACGCAGTCCACGATTCCGGTCGACTCACAACCGGGCCAGGCCTTTTGTTGCTCGCGCACAGCTTGTTGAGCGAGCCACAACTCCCGCTTAGGTGACGTGCATAATGCAGGCGGTGCGTGACGGTTGTCTGCCCAGCGCGCGATACCGTATGTGGCTTGCGCATTTCGAAGTCATGGACAGGTCACAGGCCGCATGGGCGCCCGGGCGGCGGGCGCCAGGGAGTCGGGACTCACTCGACACGAGCCGCGCGAGGTTTGCCTCCGGAGCTGCGCCGTCAATTGCTCATTGCGTTGATCAATGCATGATGCAAGGTGCTGCATGACCTGTTCTTTTCAGTAAGGGCCTCTCAAAAGCCCGTGCCCAGCAGAGGCATTCATGCGTGATCGCAGCTCGTTTTGAGAACGATATCAAGGGAGAGTTTCTAGAATTTTCTGCTGATGTTTTCCAAGCTTCCCTTGGGTCTCTTCTCAGAAGCCCGTGCCCAATAGCTCATCAAGGAGTGATCACAGTTCCATTGAGGACAATTGCGAGGGAGAGTTCCAGAGTTTCTGCTGCAGCCCGCAGATTAGCTGCGTGTGAGCCAGTTAAATCATAAGCATAAAGTAAGGGAGGGAGGAAACATTCCCACTCTTCTAAATCGGCTCAGTCTGCTCAATCTTCCAATGTGAGCGTATGGCGCGAGTCGAAGCTGCAAGCACTTGGAAGATTTGGAAGGGGTACGTGGACACCCCGGAGGGCCAGGTGCACTACCACCGCTGCGGATCGGATGGCGCACATCCCCTGATCTTGCTGCACCAATGGCCGGATGGGGCGACACAATGGGATCCAATGTTGCCAGGTAGGTGGCAGATGCAAACTGGTGATTCAAGCTTACGTTCTCTGGTATGAGCTCCTATGCGTGCATCCTTGGTGTTGTTGGGTGAAGATACCACGGTAGATACATACCCCGATTGGATCATGCCTCCTTGGAGAAAGGACAATTGGAGGTGTGCAAGTCAATAAGAGCGTCAGCTACTTTTGCAAGATAGAGAATGTCTTCTGCATCTTCACATCATGTAAGAGAACAGGACCTTGAGCTATTGAGCAGGTGTCGCTCAGCAATGCGTTGCGGGTGCTGTCAATAAGCTCTTCTTAGGCAAGCCTGAGCTGCATTTCAAGATGCAGCTGATTATCACACCTTGAACACACTTCAGGAAACGCCACCACTAGCTGTGCAGCTTGAGCTGCTTTCGGGGCGTCCAGCAAACTGCCGGATCCTTTTTTCAGCTGGTTCACTGGTTGAGAGCTGTCACTCTGCTTTCTGCAGACTCCACAGGTTTCAATCGTTTGATGAAACCAGCAGGTCTTGCTTGAGGCAAGGCAGTTTTGTTGCAGTCGTTAGCCTGGTACTGTGCCCCAGCTAGTGTTCTCTTGATTCTTTTCATCTTGCCATTTCTTGATCATGAGTCCCCATATCAGCCGAGCTCCTTCACAAAGACCTGGTGCGTTTGGAACCCTCCTACAATCTGCCTCATTGGGTACGTTGCCTTTGGAAAGTCCTGGGGACACCCTTCGGGCTATGTCCAGTTCCTTGGGTCCGAGTCCTTTGGTGGAACTGCTCCTCACAAGACTTCAACATGATCCATGCATTTGCACCCTTAAATGATGTCCTCCCTCTCTGCAGTGCTTGCTGCTAAGGGCTTCCTTGCTATAGCGCTGGACATGCCGATGTTTGGACAGTCCTACAAACCAGAGGAGGAGCCAGATTTGGGGGGCTTTGCAGAAGGTGTCCTGGCCGCGGTGCAAGCCCTGGGGTATCAAGGCCCAATGGACTATGTGGGGCACCACTCCGGTAAGTCAAACAGCATTGCATTCAGATGTGATTGAGACGTAATGAGACATGCTTATGTTATATGCGTCACATTCAGTTCAAAATCTGGATGGTTGTTGCGGGTGGATACCCCATTTGTACTCAATGAAACAAGTCACTGCAGGCGAGGTTTCTTGAGAGTTCATCCAATGATTAAAAGCTTCTCAAAGAGGTGATGAGAGGCGATCCTTGTGTAGATGCGAGAAAGCAATGAAAAGGTCACTTGAAGGCTTTGACCAGTGTTGACTTCCCAAGTTCGCTTTCCACGCTTTCCTGTTCTTTCACCTGATGAAAGCTTGATAAGCCAAGTGCATAACTGAAAGAACGAGCTTCTTCGATGCAGTAAGGCCTCTGACTCTTGGTACTTGCCTAATCAAACTGAAAAATGTTCTGCTGTCCAAGAGCTACTGTTATGTCTGAAACAATCAAGTTCTACTTCATTCAGTGGCAAATAATCGGAGACCTCAGAATTCATGATCAAGAATGACTTTTATATCTTTGCGCTTTTCATGCCTAAGTTTCTCCGTCTGCTGCCCTCATGCTGACAACTTCTGAATGACTGAACGAATGCCGAAAGGGCCCATCGTAATTGTGCTACGATTCTCACCCTAGGGCGCTGTTAAGGGGCCGGGAATCCTTCTGCTTGAAAGGGAATGGCAGGCTTGATTCACAGAGCTGGCAATCATTGCGTTCTCCAGAGGTGCCGGGGTGGCCATGTGGCTAGCCGCCAACCGCGTCGACTCCGTCAAACGACTGGTCCTGTGGGGTGTCCCCGTGCTTACCCCGGAGCTCTTCCGGCGATTCAAGAATGAGGCGGCGCCGGTTTACGACGACGACGGAGAAACGATAGCCGCCGCCTGGAAAGCCACGCGACTAGCCATGCCCTCGCTGTCAACAGATCGGGCGTTGGGCGTCCTGGTTGGACGGCTGCAGATGAAAACCGATGCCGTGTGGATGCACCATGCGGTTGCGGACACTGACTTCGAAGAGCTGGCGACTCAGGCGAGGCCCCCTTCTGGTTGCAGCCATCTGCCACTGATTCATCACTTGCAAGAGTGTCAAGCAGGGGCCCTGATCTGTTTGTAATGTACAATGGTTCTTTGCTTCCGGTTCTCCCTCGAAGAGTACTTTGATTCGCAACTTCGACCAGCCAACTCGGTACTTTCACAAAGGTTTGACATGGAGGTTAGGTGCATGTACACGAGTCTCGCTGCCCGGGTGGCTGCTCTTGCGATTCAGAATGTCGCAACAAGGTGCAAGTTCAGTTGGAGACAATCCTTTCTTACCGGTTTTTGGTGCACCTGTGATTCAACGAGTCTGCAGCAGATCAAAGTCGGCCCAGGTTTTGAAGTGGCAACTCCTTGCAGGTTCAACAACCGGTTCTTTGCCTAGCAAGCGACAAGGAGATACTGGGCCCAAACACACGCAAATGTACGTCTCTATTTCCCAATGCCGTGTATGTTGACATCCCAGGGGCGGGAATCTGCGTTGCGAATTCCCACCCGCACGAGTTCGTCCAAGCAATCTCCCAGTTTGTGTCTTAGTACTTTAGCTTCGTCAGTCTTCCCAATGTCCTTAGATAAGAATCCAGTTGCAGTGATTGGTATGAATCAATCCAAGGGTTGAAAAGAATGTGAACCCACCTGTATTTGAGAAGCCTACATCCATGTCATGGATGCCTCGGCGTGATACATTGATTAGCATCGAACAAGTGTTCTTACAAGTTTAGCTCTTGATTGGCTTTGCCTTGTAGTAGGATCCAGTGTGTTGCTAAGATTAGCCCCATGTATAATATCGAGAGACAATTGCGGTTTGATAGTTGCGAAAAAGTTTGAACTTAAGAGGTTGTGGATTGAACGACTTTTTAATCAAAGTGACAGGTTAACCTGGAGGCATTGCGCCCGCTGGGCTCGAAGGCTGCGGACCCTGAATCGCAAAGTAATCCAGACCTTGATCTCCACAACAAGCACTTCCATCTTTATCGGTTAGTGCACAGAATAAAGAAGGGAGCCGGGAAAGTGAAGCAGGGGGAAAGTCGAGCAATATGGTCAGAGTAAGTGGTTAGTCTGCGTGTTTGCTTTCTTGCACATTAAGTGGAGTTACAATGCATGCTCATAACCGGGTTTCATCCGACGCGCTATATGGTCTTTTGCATTTCTGTCGTACGGTTTCAAGATATGGAATGTATCTGATTCTAACTCTGGAGGTCACGACCATTCGGATTTAAGCCGATTCAAGTTGTCGGAAAATCCATGCAATCGATAGTACGTACTAGTTGGTGCCTGGCCAATACAGCCCGCTATTATGACCGCGTCGCGATACAATGGCAATTCATGATTCGATCACTCGAACGATTAATCTGATTGTCATGTGTGATATGCTTGCGACTGTGATGCAACCGTCGGAGTATATCAGTTACTGCATGAGATAAGTGCCGGCAGCTCGCAAAGAATATGTGCGGCCACCATGTGCAAGCTCTGCACACTCGTCATCAGATTTTTAGATTCCGATCATGGAGAGACCACGATCATGGCTAGCCCTTGCGCATGCGCGTATACTTCTAATGTTCTCCAATTATGCAATGCAATGCACCAGACCGGACCCGAATTTTGGATCTCCCGGCACGTTGCAGCTATCGACCATGCATACGCACTTTATTGCAAACAATGAAAACAATGAGTTTGCACCCCATGCAATCATAATGATGGACGCTAAGTTTCAGAACCATAATCTAGGATATAGCAGAAGTCGAGCGAAGACCAGCCAAGCGTGTTAACACAAACGATACTTGATTAAGAAGCCTAGACAGAGCGCGCTGCACTGGCTAGCTCACACGCTGATATAACATGACGAGATGTGTAGATAGCCATGCACTGCCTGAGGGCCAGATGCAGACACATGCGTGGTTCGACGGCATCATTGCATGCTGCATGTCCCCAGCAACTAACTTCAGTGTCTTCCGAAGCAGGCACACTCCCCCAACGACATGCTTGCAGCCCGCTCAGATGTGAACAGATGCAAAGACCATTTTCAAAGGCGACCGATTCATCATCGGACCTTTGATCCCCTCAATGAGCCTGTCACAACGTCCGCATCATACACACTCTCAGACTCAAAACTGCCACTCCCCTCTCTGTGCTCATACCGCGCCCTTTCGGACGCTTCCAGACACCCTTGGTTGCACTTGTACGTCCAGCCTCCAACGTGCTCTAACCAGTGTCACCAACAAGGCACGCCTGCGCCTTGCCCTCTCTCACCCCTCGTAAACTCGACCCTTGCTCGAGAAACGAGCCTACTGGGCGCTTTCCCACCCGCTGGCAGCGGAGGGAGCGGCGGTCCAGTCGGCGGGGGCGGCTGCGGGGGCAGCACCGGACTCCCACCCTGCAAAGAAAAACGGTTGTTAGGTTCAACTGACAGAGGGCCCTACAGGTACTTGAGTGCAGGGTGGCCGCAAAAAACACAACCTAAAGGCAAGCTCGAGTTGTAAACAGATCCTCTATGATCACGTGCGAACGTGCGAATGCCAACCGCGTCTTGGACAAACGTTCTTGGGCTTGCCGTGGATCATGATGGATCCCTTGACGGATGCTCCATATACATGGCCTTCAGCCCACCAGGACAACAGATCACAACAGACCTCGTCATCGATCTTTTTTGACCCAGCACCGCCGAGACTCCACTGTATTCCCCTACCTGCAGCAGCCGGGGCAGCCGCGCCGCTCCACTCCTGTGCCGCCGGCGCCGGGGCCGCGTTCCAGTCGCTGCCAGCAGCCGCGGGGGCAGCCGCAGTGGGGGCTGCCGCACCGTCCCAGTCAGCGGCGGCGCCCTGCTCCCACTCGGTAGCGGCAGCGGTGGGGGCCAATCCAAGGGCGGGGGTGGCGCCGTACTCGGGGGCAAAGTCGGTGGCCGGGGCATCGTCCTCGCCGGGCTCCTTGGTCTCCTCCGGCTCGCGGTAGAAGAACAGATCGACCTGGAATTGTTGAGTTAAGGTGAGTTAGTAGATGGGTGTGAAAGTAGAAGAGACAGTGACTCTGAGACCATGACGAAGTAGGCAAGACAGGAACTGAAGTGGAGAAGGGTCTCGTTCAGCAATCTAACAGAAGGTAGAAAGGAGTTGAAAAGACATAAAAAGTGAGATCGGAAACATTCGGAGGGGTGGCTGTGCGCGCTCAGTCAACCTGATGCCAAGAGCCACCGTCTGGCTGTCCCTGCACATCCAGAAACCAGTCCTTGCTTCATTCATTGCTGCTCCCAGAGTGGCGACAAAATCTGGATCGTTTGTAATCCAGCTCAAGCGCCCGTGAGAACATATCCATTTCCTACGCAGAAGACAATTAGACCTTGCAAGAACTGCCCCTCACCATGACGTCCCACGGCTGCGCCGCGGTGATGGTGCCGCGCATCTGGAGGACCATCCTGGTGAGGACCCAGTAGAGCGCCCCGATGGAATGCTTGCCCTTGTTGTTGGCGGGGATCGCAATGTCCACGTGCTTCAGCGGCGAGTCGGTGTCCGCAAACGCGATCGTCGGGATGTTGCCCAGCGACGACTCCTTGATGGGCTGCACGAGAAAGAGGACGACCAAAAGTGAGCCTCAACCACAACAGATTGAGTAGACGCCAAGGCGACAATCAGGACACGACAAGAGTTTGTGATTGATGTCCTTGCTAACTTCTAGCCGAAAAGCCTTTTCTGCAACGCTTGTTTAAAAGGTCCACTTGCTGTGACCGCAGCCACCAAGACTGGCGCCATCACTTGGCTCATCACAGTAGCCATGACTTGCCCAAGGCAGGAAACTTCTCTCCTATTCACCGGAGTTGCTTCAAAAACATTCAAGTCATTTAGTCACCCCCAACAACACTGAAGCTACACCTTGCCCCACATCCTACAACCTCGAACACCTTTCTCGGGCCATCTGTCACTTCAACACCAGCTCCCAACTTATCACATACGAGCATCTTGTTCCCCCACCTGGTGGTCCGTCCTGGGGTCCGTCAGGATGAGCAGCCTGGGCTCCAGGAACGACTCCTGGATCTGGTTAGTGAACGTTCCGGGGGTGTGGCGCCCGGCAATGGAGTGCGCCCCCGTGTAGGTCGCAAACTTGAGCACGGCGCGCTGGCCGTAGGGGCGGGCCGACTGGACGCAAATGTCCTGGGGGTTCTCAATGGCCACGATCACACGCGCCGCCAGCTGGAGCTTCTCCCACGTCTTGCCCAGGTTGATGATGTAGATGCCTGGAGGGACAAGGAGTATTTGCTGTGAACTTCTGATTCTGGAATGATGCACTCTTTGCTTGAACTTGCTGCTTTATCCTTTTGTTGCAAGTGGATAATGTTCCAGGACTTGCCCAGACTCACGGTGTAAAATGCGTGCAGGAGCACTGGAGAGGGCGCCATTTCAAAAATGATGTTTCAACACTGAAACGCATAAAGAGCAAGCAACTCGCGTCTCACAGAACGCATTTGGGTTGTAAATCCTGGACTCTGTGTGGGTTTTGAAGTCGGACTGGCATATTGTCGTGCCCCCCTTCACTGACGAGCACTCTCTGGGCATAGTCTCTACACCAACTTGACAAGCGCCGCAGCGGTGGGACCCTTCGGCAAAGGGAAAGGTGCATTCTACCAGTCTCCCTGCTTAGTGAAGGGTTGAGAAGCCTTTCCAGATTACCTGCACCTCTGTAGCTCACATTGACTACGCCTACTGTATGAGTAGCTCAAACATTTCAATCACTGGCAACCAATCCAGCCAACATTTATGCCCAAATTGGTAAGCCTAGCTGCTTCAATAAAAGCAGATTGCGCAAGATGGAAGTGCTCCCCTCTGGAAAAAATAAGCTAGATTGCTGCGAAGAAGCAACATCACCAGACTGACTCTGCACCACTACTGCCATTACCGCAAGTGAGGGATCGCCCAACTGCATGTACTCAAAAGATAAGCTGGCGGATCCAATCATCAACATCTCGCCACAGAATATAGCATACCAAGTACCCTTTCCATCATGGCAGAGGGCAAATCAGACACCGTTACCGCATGCTAAACCCCTTTGCAGTTTGCTTTTGAACCCTCAAATGTAAAGAAGGAACCTTTGCAATGAGGCCCAGCAAAGCTACAGAGATGTCTGCACTGTGCCTCCTGCACCTCTGAGAGTGCCATAACCAAGGGCCTTACACTCACGGCGCCAACCGCTGAACATACACAAACAGTACCCGAGGCGAGGAAACTTCGTAAACCAAGAAACCCAGTGTCCCCCTCAACAACTGCCATTGCGTGGCCAGACCAGGCTCTGTCTTCACAACCCTGCATTCAGCCCCCATTTCTTGCCCCCGCCCTTCATGCGCTCAGGTTTGAACCGTCAAAAATGCCTCTTCTTGGCACACATAACCCTACTTCCCCCTGCCTGTTTCCCACTGCCAAAACCGCCAAGCGGTAACGGGGCCTGCCCACTTACCATCGGCGCGCCTCTTCCACACATAGCGCTCCATCTGGAAATCGCAATTCTTGGTCCCGAGGTGGACCCCAGCTGCCAGCAGCAGCTGGATGTCGGCCTCCTTCTGAGAGAGCGCCATGATTGCTTGCTTTGCCTGCGCCGCAGAGCGCCAACCCACCTAGCGTGCTAGGTGAAAGAGGGAGGGCCAGCGTCGCTTGCTGGCGTTTTGATGAAGCAGGGGCACGTGATGCGCCCGCTTTCGTATACGTATGTGCAAGCACTCTGCCCGTTTGATTGTAAAACTCTGCCCGGTAGTATGTACCGGCTTATTTTAATGTTAACCGGGAGTTGTGAAAAGAGCGACAATCAATATCGCAGACCTACCCATTTTGTCGCTGTTGATTTCAGAGCCGGTGAAAGACTTTGACCGCGACCAAGTTGCCGGCTGATCAGGAGCACTGCTTTTCCCGCCAAGATTCTTGAATTGCAATTTGCACTCATGAGCAACTTAGGGAGAAGATCAGCCAGAGAATGTAGCCTCATGTAGGACGCTGTTTCTGTTCTCCTGCAGCAACGTTGCAAAGCTTACGGTATCTGTTCTTTTCCTTAGGTATCTGTCCTGTTTGGAGCTTCTCTGCCGGGCAGCCGTACGTTGGATTCCGAGGGCCAGATTGAGCCGGGCTGTGTTGGTGTGTTAGAGACACGCTGGCTGCTGGGAAGACATATAAGGCATCTCAGAACAAGCTGGACATTTTGAATCACCTTCATAACGATTGCTTCGAAAGCTTTGGAGAATATCTGGCAAAAAGATTTTGGGGCAGCTTCAAGTCTATGCTGCAAGGATCAGGCGGCTGCTTTCCTACAAGCCTATCGCTGGGGCAATTCAGTTGCTCGCCACTTATCGAATCCTCTAGTCCCTAAGTTCTACATTACTTCAGGGCGAGAGTCCGGAATTCCTGCTACCGTATGTAAGCACAAGTCCTTTGAGCAGGCCCACATTTGTCTGCGCAAGTATAATGGATCTTACCATACTTCATTGAGGACCGTTTACCAGCAGGCATGATGGCAGGGCAGGAATTTGGGATACCTTTGAAACTCGCTGACTTGGAGGATGGGGATGGGCCGTTCGCTCTGAAGGAGCTTGATGAGAGAGCTATCTCTGCACCCCACGAACTTGCAAAGAGTGAGCTTCCTTCTGTGCGACTCCTCTTGGCAGCCCGCCTCTCATGGTTGTAGAGTTTACAAAGTGACGAGAGGCAACGTAGTTTGTCCTCACTGCAGAAATCAAGTGAAGGCCAAAGACCTTAAGTACAACTACCCAAAACAGCTGTCTGTTTTGTTTGAAGCTTGGATTGACAACCCAAAAGTTCTAAGACAGATACATACCTTCCAGAGGGCATTAGTTGTGTAGCACTGGCATGTTTAATTCAATCACCACCCTGGTACTAAGCATATCATAGATTTCACCGGCCACCCATACCATCTCTGGCCAACAATTAAGAGAACGCACTCAAGGGTAATTCGCAAATTACTGTCATGATAAGTAAACAGACATGGAAGATGCGAGTCAAAGGCGTGCTCACCCAACGCGTCACTTGAATGCAGCAATCTCCCAAGAGCTTGGTTTCAAGGAGGTGGTGGACATTGAGCAAGAAGAGATCTTTGCCCCAGTCTACTCCCTTGTGAGGTAAGAGTGCTACAAGGAAAATCAGGACTTTGTGCCCACATTTTGACCTTCTAGTTTATTTGCCCACTACATGCTAATGGGCTGCATCCCGTATCTGAAGAGAACCGTCCAGCGTATCAACCTTGGTTTGCGAGATGGGACAAAATGGTCTCCCGCCTTCGTCGTCCACTCCGCATAATCTTTCATCCGTGCGAGTGCACAGCGCATCAGTGAAAACATAGTCTGACATAGCAGGAGCGCTTCGCAACAGCTTTTGGCAGGGATGCGAAATCGATTTCACCTTGTTGCTAACAATGTCGGGGCTACCATCACTTAATCCTTACTCCGTTCACTTGAGCTCTCCATACGCTGACAAAAGCACAACTCCCTCTCTCGCCTCGCCCGCAGACACTTTACAAAACTGCCGGCGACTGCCAAGGTCCTGTTGGTGGACACTCTGTGCACAAACCTCCTTCTTCTCAACCCGTCCATTCACTCCCTGGTCACGTCCACCAAAGACAGCACAGAAGACGGGGGCGCCGAGGGCTACGCCTCGCTGCTCCAGTCCCACAGGAACGCCCTCAAGATCTACGTGCTGTTTCTTCATGAAATCTGCGCCGCCGAGGAGAAGGAAGCGCCGGCGGCCGCGGCTGAGAAGGCGGCCACAGCGCCTCCAGGAGGAAGAGTGCGTGCTTATATCCGTTCAATCTGCTTTATCATCCATTCGAGTTACCTGTGGAAATGTTATTCAAAAATGCGGATTCGTAGAAGGCAGTTGCCGACCACTGTGCCAGTCTTGTGCAACACAGCATTTGGCCGGGCCACGGCATGCACTTTATTCTCCGCAGAACCTCGCCAGTGGCCTCCTGGGTCTGACCAGATACTAGCCAACATAATTCTGGCTTTGGAGATCCGAGAAAGCCATCACAGAACAAAGTCCTTGACCAGTGTTCTCATTTTTTTTCTGCCTCCTTCCAGCGGAGAGCCCCCAGCAAGAAGAATGCGGCCAGCAATTGGGACTGGGACTTCCAGCGGCCCCGTGTGATCCGGCCCCTGGCGGGGGCGCTCGAGGCGGACCTGAAGGAGCTGTACCGCATGGATCAACCAGAGGAGGCCCTGTTGCAGCTCTTCACAAGGTACGGTTTTGATTTTTATTTTTAGGAATCTGGTTTGAGGTTTCAAGGTGGGCCAAGTTTTGGTGCATCCGGCTGTGCAGGGTTGTCAAGAGGCGATGCAGTCAAGAAGAAAAGTCAGATGCTAACTCTACTTCAGGGGTTTGAGTTCGTGAAGCGCTTAACATGGTCCACTGCAAACCATCTCGTGTCTGGCTGACCGTCTGGGCGTTTGAGATCCGATCGCACAGGAGGGATATCTGGTTACAGGGATTGTCGTCAAGCCTAAGGAAGCCTGTTTGGAAGGAGCTCAAGCACGTTCTTTGGCCTCAGGCAAGGCAGACAAGTTCTCAGGTTTAAGAAGGCCGGCTGATTCGCGAGAGGCAGTTGGTATCCTGCTTCCAGAACGACGCTTGCCGTACTGTTGGATGGGCCTGCTCAAGGCTCGGCGCCCGGCAAATCATAGTCGTTTGTAAAAGAGTATTTGAACCTGTCCCACTGCTTACGTCGATTTCACAATCATGGCCGCCACCATATCGTGTTCCCGCTGCCACAGGTTCCAAAAGCTGAACGGATTTCTTTCCTTATTTGTAGGACCGCCTTTCTGATGCTCGAGAACCCGGCTGTCCCGCGCGACCGCGACGCCGACTTCAAGTCCGACGTGTACAAGATCCTCGCGCTCTGCTGCGCCAAGTACGACCACACGCTCCCCGTCACCACGACGCTCATCCACTCCCTCCTCAAGTACGAGCACTCCCCCGGCCCGCTCGCCGAAGTCGCCACTCTAGTTGCGACCAAGTACGATGACCCCCGGCTCGCAGCGGCGGTGCTCCGCGAAATCGGCCAGATGGACCCCCGCGAGCTGTTGCGCGACGTGGGCGGCGCGAAGAACGTCAGCGCGTTTCTAGTGGAGCTGGCGGAGCGGCTGCCGAAGATCGTGGCGCGGAACTTCAGTCTCGTGATGGTGCATATGAACGGGGAGCAGTACCATATGCGGAGCGCGCTGGTGATGGTTCTCGGGCGGATCGTTGCGAAGGCGTTCGACGAGAAGGAGGAGAACACGGCTGCGGAGCAGGCACGGCTCAAGTCCAAGCAGGCGTTGCTCGACGTTCTTCTGGAACGGGTGCGCGACGTCAACTCCTTCACGCGCACCCGCGTTCTGCAAGCGTGGTCGTACCTGTGCGAAGAGAACCAGGTGCACCTCGGGCTGTTCAACCGCGTGACCGAGATTGCGACCGGACGGCTCGAGGACAAAGCGTCCAACGTCCGAAAGGCGGCGCTTCAGCTGCTGTCGACGCTGATCGTGTGCAACCCGTTTGCGTCGGACTTGCGGGTCGCGCCGTACGAATCCACCCTCCGGACGTTCCAAGAAAAGTTGGACAAGGCCGAAGAGGACAACCGTCCGAGCGACGAGGAGCTGCTGGCCGCCGCGTTTGGTCCAGGCAGCGGCGGAATCCGGGCCGGAGAGCAAGCGGAACGGAACCCGGATACGGAAAACGGAACTGGGGAAGCGTCGGCCGACGAAGACGCGGTTGAAGACGGAACGAGAACGGATGCTCCTGCGGAACCAGACCTTGAGCCGGACCAGGAACCCAGTTCTCAGTCAACGCAGCCTGAGCCTGAATCCAACTCGCAATCCACGCAACCAGAGGCGGCAGGGTCTGAGCAGAATGCCGCGTCCCTAACCCGGCTTCGGGCAATGGTGGCCAGTCTGGACGCTGCTGTCAAGTTTACGAAGCAGTTAGCGAAAACCATGCCGGTTTTCGACAAGCTGCTGGCGTCGGCATCGGTCACTGACGTCACAGAGACGATCCAGTTTCTGGAGCTGGCCAAGAGCCGTAAGTGCGAGGACGTGGACGACCGGTTGCGGCTCATGCTGCCCCTGGTGAGGACGTGCGAATTTCCTGTCTTCAAAATCATAGAATGCGGACTGGGGTTCTGATTTGGCCTAGGAAAGGTCGCGGTAAGGTGGCCTGAGTAGGGCCGCCGCCCAGCGAAACTTCGAAACGCTGGGGGCTTGATCGTATGGGTTCTCTTCTCATCTGTGCCCTGAGCTTGCGAAATTGTTTCCTCGGATCGATGTGCCTAGGCCGCTTCCAGTACGTGCATGTTGCATGTCGACAAAGGCCATCCCTTCCACTTTTCATCGGACAGGCTATGGTACATCTAAGACTGGACTTGTGTTTGTAGCGCCCATTTTGTCCTGCAGGTGTTTTCGCAGAAGGTCAGCAGAAGACACGCCATCTTTGGCGCGCGCAGAAAGCCGTACGCCGAAGTTCCATACAAAAAAGGCCTTTTTCAAGCTTGCTCTGCTGGAAATCTCTATACTTGAGTCAGATTTAGAGTTTTGGGTTTTTTGCCAGATTTTCTGCCGGGAGGCCAGCGTGAGGGAGGCCGTCTCCGCCGCATGCGAGAAGCTGTACGTCAAAGTCTCGGAAGAAGGCACCGGGCAGCGCGGCCTGGCGGACCCCAAGCTGGCGGCCAAGAACCTGGTGGGCCTCACCATGGGCGCGTCCCTCGGAACGCTCGCGTCGCTCGAGGCGATCGTGGTGGACTTCATGCACCGGGAGCTGATCACACACGGCATGGTGAGCTTCAGGAAGAGCTTCTTTAGATTGGTGGCGATATCCTGCTTTTAGTGTTGGTCGAACGTTCCTTCTCGGAAAAGGGGGGTGCGTGTGCCCTCGCCCTTAACGACTTTCTGTGGACTTCCCAAGAAATCATGTAAGCACTGGTGCTCGTTTCGCCGCTGTGCCTTAGTCTGTAAAGGTCAACACCTTGTTTACCGTTTGAGAAGCAGGTAGGTATCTCTCCCTCCTTCCCCGGCTTCAAAATTCAACTGATATCCCTCTCCGTGCTGGGACTCCCTTGCGCTGCACTGGATCCACTTTTGTCATTCGTTGTTCAAGCATGGGTCACAACACACATTCACCCAAGGACAAGGTTCATTTCTCCCATGCTTAAGGCCCACCCTTCCATGAGCCTTCTCTCCTATACAAATCAAGTGTTCCGGATTCCATGATATGTGTCGATTCTCCCGTACATCTTCCTCTTAATCCTTTCTGTTCCGCCCCGTCTTTTTATACGAGCCTCCTTTTTCTTCTCCACAGGTGCGCGCGCTTTGGGACATTTTCGAGGGTCGCGGCGAGGCCATCACCCCCGCGCACAGCCGCGGCGCGCTCGCCGTCCTTACCATGGCCGCCAAGGGCAACCCTGACGTCATCACCTCTAAGCTCGACTCGCTCCTGCGGCACGGCCTCGGGCCGCGCGCCCAAAAGGACCCTCTCATGGCGCGCTACACGTGAGATCTTCTTCTCAGCTTAGCTGACAGGCGTGGTTTTGTATCAAGACAATTTTCCACTTCTTGAATTTACAGCATGATAGCCCTCGGATCAACTGCTTCTCAAACCACTCCGCTGCAAATGTCGTTTGGACTGACTGTACGTACTTAACGTTCTGCTGAGGGTGTTTTCGGAGAACGGAAGGTGTTAGGCGTCGCTTGTTCGCTCGTTTGAAAAGATTGATTCTTAAAGCATCCTCAAGTCTGCTCAATTTACTGCAACCTTCGGATGCGATGCAGGTGTGTCGCACTTCAAAGGATCGCCCTCGGTGGCGAGCGCGAGAAACTAGAGTCGCGAGATGCGGTCTTCGGCGCGCTGACGTGGCTGGTCAAAAGCGCCCCCCTGCCGGACGAAAGCTGGTACTCGGCGGCAGAGCAGGCGGTCGGAGCGATTTACGCTCTGCACCCGACGCCGGAGGTCGTGTGCGCAAGGCTGGTGAGAGAGATGGCGGGGGGGGCGTTTGGGCGGAGAAAGGACACCCCCGGAGAAAGCGGGGATGGTATTGGCGAGCGAGAGCAAGGGGAGAATGTTGGCGAAGGTGGGGAGAAAGAGGCGGGGATTGTTTCAGAGGGCGAAGGGGAGACTGTGAGTGGAGACGCCGAGAGAAGGCCAGAGGAAGTGAGCGCACAGACTGGAGAGGAGCAACGAACCGGGGAAGATGCGGACGGTCCGGCAGACGCGGTCGAAGGAGCGTCCGAAAGCGCTGACGTCACTGGGGCAGAGCAAGCGGCTTTGCCGGAGGTGGCAGGAGAAGCAGACGAACCGGACTACGGTGTGAATGCCCCCGCTGGAGGGGCTGCAGCAGCCAAACCCACAGCCAATGGAGCCAATTCACATCCGGCGGACGATGTGTTCGGGTGCTCGGTGGGTGCGCTGAGCAGGTTCCTGTTTGTGGTGGGACACGTGGCGCTCAAGCACCTGGTGTACGTGGAGAGCTGCGCGAGGGACGTGCGGAGACTGCGCGTGGATAAAGACAAGGAGGCGGCGCAGGCGGCAGCGGACCGAAGGGACGCGGAGCTGGCGGGGGTGGAGGTGACGCAGCAGACGCAGGAGAGCGCGGAAGAGACGGTGAGCTTGGCGTCTCGCTCTATATTCTTTCCTTTAAGTTTTGACGAAAGTAGACTCTTGCAGTTTTGATTGTGTTACCCTTCGGGGGACGAGCAAAGTCTGGGACATAGCAATGACGGTAACGCAGCAGACGCAGAGAGAAGCGACTGTAAGCATGGAGTCTTAAGTCTAATGTCCTGGAATTCTGGAGATTAGGCTGTTGCGTTCTGTTGCCTACACTTCCGGATGAGTCGGAGAGCTTCGGATGATGTAAAGAACGCAGGAGAGGGTAGATGAAACTGAACCTTTGACAGGCCGGCCTCTTTTTCCTATAGCTTTCCGTTCGTCAAATGATCGGCAGGTAGAAGTGAGGCTTAGGAATATGAAGGGACTGGAAAATTTCGGACATTATTGCTAAAGGAAAAGGAAAAATCCAATCCTGAAAGGCCGACGGTATAGCAGAAGAAGTTAACTTCGAACAAAGCCGTTTGACGTGCACATTATTGCTGACGTCACCCAGCGTCATCCCTGCAGGACAAAATCAACGAGGAGCTGGGCGTCGGTTCCGCTTCCGCAGACGCACACTTGGACTCGCTCTCCGAAGCGGCGGAGCGCGAGATCCTGTCGCCGCAGAACCTGGTGGGACACGTGGCGCCCGTCGTGGCCCGCATATGCCGCTCGTCGGCGCTCCTGCAGGAGCACCCGCTGCTGCGCTCGTCCGCGCTGCTCGCGCTCTGCAAGCTCATGGCCGTCGACGCACACTTCTGGTACGACTTTTACAACCAAAGTTTTGACTCTACAACCGCAACATTCTACTATGCTTTTATTTGTCTCGTCACTGTTTGGGACTTTGGGCTTCTTTTCCGGTCATTTCGCCGTCTGTAGAGCGCTTGATTTCCATGTTTCATCCTCTCTTGTTCCGAAGTACTTGCGCTCTCCAAATTCATGGCCGTCCGCGTAGCCTTCTGTTCCGGGATTTTGAGAAGGGGTTTTAGTGTCCTGGGGCTTCACCTCCCTTTTTCTTTCTTCTTGTGTTCTGCTGGAAGTTGATATTTTCCGTTATGCTCGTTTGGAAGTTTTGTAGGATGCGTGGCTATGGCTTCTATTGTTTCCTTCTTTGACTTTGCTTGGGCTCGTCAACGAAGCACGCTCTTTGAGACTTCTGGTATGGCTCTTGACCTCCCTTCTTCCTTCTCGTCACCGTTTGCGACAGTCGCTTTTTCCGGCTCGTTTTGGTTCGTGTAGGGGTGATACCTTCGTCTTGTCTCCTCCCTTGTCCGGCTTTTTGCACTCTGCAAGTCCACGGCCGTCGAGGCGAACTTCTGGTACGGCTCTACAGAGTACGTATCAAATCTGCTGTAAGGTAGGCTACCTCAATTCAGGTAGGCGTTTCGTTGTCTTTTTTGCACTTTCCGCCTTCCGCTGCCGTGTCGCTCCTGCTTAATAACACCTCTTTACCCTCCCTTGCAGCGAGGCCAATCTTCAGCTGCTATTTACACTGGTCCGCAACGCCCCCGAAGAAGCCGTCCGCTGCAACTGCGTCGTCTCTTTAGGCGACCTGGCTTTCCGTTTCCATTTCTTTGTCCGCTTCGGCTCATCACTTTCTCATGCGTATTCACACCTCTCTTACTCCCTACCGCAGCGAGGCCAATCTCCAGCTGCTGTTTACACTGGTCCGCAACGCCCCCGAGGAAGCCGTCCGATGCAGTCAGGTCATTCCGCCCGGTGACCTGGCGTTCCGTTTCCGTTTCTGCTTCCGCTCCCCGTTCCCCTGCTTACTCACACCTCTTTTACCCCCTACTGCAGCGAGGCCAATCTGCAGCTGCTCTTCACGCTGGTCCGCAACGCCCCCGAAGAAGCCGTCCGCTGCAACTGCGTCGTCGCTCTGGGCGACCTGGCGTTCCGGTTCCCCAACCTAGTTGAGCCGTGGACGGAACATGTGTACGCGCGCCTGCGCGACGAGTCGGTGCTCGTGCGGAAGAACACGGTCATGGTGCTCACGCATCTCATCTTGAACGACATGATGAAGGTGGGTTAGGGTTGAGTTTGAGCTGGGGTTATTTTAAGTTTCTGCGGCGTTATGGTCGTCAATACGTGCATCTGAGGATCGGTGCTCGTGCGTAAGAACACCGTTATGGTGCTCACGCATCTTATCCTTAACGACATGATGAAGGTGGGTTACTTTCTGGGTTTGTTGGGTTTCAGCTGGACTGGTAGGTTTGAAGGGCTGGTGGGTTCTGGCGGTTAGCGTGGGCCGACGCTGTATCCACTTTGAATTCGTCGATCTCGTGCCGCCGACAATGATGGTGCTCACACATCTCATTCTCAATGACCTGATGAATGTGGGTGAGGGTTTCCCTTCGGGCTCAGGTGATTTAAGTCTCTGCATTTCCGCAATATTCAGTAAGTCGTGCTCATTCACAGCACGGTGATTTTGCTCACGCATCTCATCTTCAACAACACGACATACAACATGTATCAGGTCTGGGCAGGGTAGCGGCACGCTTGCTTGCTTGCTTGGCTTTTTTGGACGAGTCTAATGCAACGGGTGGCTTTGCGTACTCTCAGCCATGACCGGGTCGGAATGCTTCAACTCCTTTCATGGTCACCCACTATCCACGCAGCGCTCACTTCTTGTAAGTAGTGAGTTACGTTAAGTACGTTGAAGACGACCAACGTGTGGTGACAGGGATCAGTGTTGACAGGTACTGGCGGTGTCACGGATCGTCGTCAGACAGACTTCTCCGTTTGAGAAGGCAAGTGGAAATAAGAAGAAACGCGTAAGAAAATTGAAGGAAGAAGATAAAGAGTTTCTCAACCACTGAAGTAGTTGCGCGAGCGTGCAGGTGAAGGGCCACATCAGCTCGATGGCCATGTGCTTGGAGGACGAGGACGAGCGCATCCGGGACCTCACCAAGCTCTTCTTCCATGAGCTCTCCAAAAAGGGTGAGAAACAACTTCTTGGCGAAGTTTCTTAGTCTCGCATCCAGAATGTACGGGCTGCTGTTTGGCTGTTTGGTTGCTCAGCGTCGTCCCGTCAACAAACTGATGGTTGTCAATGCAGCTGTTGACAAGAAAGCTCTCGCTTCAAACATCGGGCACGTGAATGCTTGTACGCTGCTCGCAAGCGTTTGCTCGATCGCTCAAGCTGCAGTCCCAGAAGAATCTGCCAGCCGCCTGTCTTGGCCCATAACCAGCTTATCTTTTTCCAGTCCCAGGCAACGAGTCAATGTTTCACGAACTGCTCTCCGACCTGAAAGAGGTTTGTATTGTGCTGTTCGAGTCACTCCACTCCCGCTCTTCCCCACTCATAGGACTCGGACTCTTTTCGTTCTATTCAGGCAACAACCCGATCTACAACCTGCTTCCCGACATGCTGAGCCGGCTGTCGGCCGATGCGAACGTTCCTCCTGAGAGCTTCCGCGCGATCCTGGAGTACATGCTGGGCTTCATCGAGAAGGACAAGCAGACGGAGGGCCTCATCGAGAAGCTCTGCAACCGCTTCCCCCAAACAACGGGTGAGAAACTTTGGGCGCTCACTTCCGTCTCGATCTTGAAAGCGGGCTCAATCCCACGGTATGACGGTACCTTGAAGTGCCTGAAACACTAGAAATCAGAAGGCTACACGTTACGTTTTGGGGATATAGGAGGAGCACCGAAGAGTACCGGCTCTTGAAACACAGGTAGCACTCGAGGCTTGAGAACGTTGATGATTCGTTTGTTTTGCACTTGAGCAACATTAAACCAGCAAAGTCCATCGGATGGCCCTGAAGAAGATGTATACAGGGGCAAGTGGAGTTCCTACTTCGACGTCATAGGATCACGAAGTCATAGGATCACGAAAGCGTCCAAAACTGTAACTGTCGCTTGCTTCGTTGTTTGCTTCAAAAGAACATGGACCAGCAGAAGTGGCGATTGGCGAATGCCGCTCAAATAATGGATAGATCACGCTCCCGCTCGACTGACGGCTCGAGGCCCCGTTTTTGCAGAGGTGAAGCAGTGGCGCGACATCGCGTACTGCCTGGCGCAGCTCAAGTTCACGGACCGGGGCCTCAAGAAGCTGGTGGAGCACTTCAAGAGCTACCAGGACACGCTCTTTGACGACGAGGTGGTGGAGCACTTCCGGACCATCATCTCCAAGGTGGGTTTTTTGTAATATGGCTTCAGTCTGATTGATACATGGGTTACCATGTAGAGTTGGGAAATGGAGCGCTTCGGTCAAGATTGCGAAAAAGCTGCGGTGTGAAAACCTGCGGTGTCTGAAGGAGATGCTCGAAGCGAGCACCATCATCTCCAAGGTGAGCGGCTCAAAACTTCCTATTCGCCATAGAATTCATCTTGATCAAGGAAAGAGCCACTTCAGAAGCACCGGCGCCAGTGAGGGCGCCAGTAACTTGACTTTCTTCCCAGTAACTTGAACGTTTCCATGGTAATGTCCTGAAGAGCTTACTTAATGGAGAATGGCAATGGAGTGCGTGCGGGCGGGGCCCAAAAGCGCCCTGGATTTCCTTCACGAATTCCAACACATCGAGCTTGTAATGGACGTGAGGCACAACGAACAGCGTGCAACTCCTGTTTCCAATTAACCTGAGAAAGAGCTGCAGGTCTGCTTCGTGTTTTCCAACAACTCTTCTTCCCTGCGGTTCGCTCAGCGATCGTACCAAACTGCGGGCCCCTCAAGGCGAGGCTATCGCATCTCTACGTCCGTTGCCGGCTAACCTGCACTGCGCGTGATGTCACGCTGACGTCATTCTCCCGCTCCCCTCCCCCCCGGCAGGCCAAGAAGTTCGCCAAGCCGGAGATGAAGGCGGCGGTGGACGAGTTCGAGAAGCAGCTCACGGCGACGCATGTCGAGAAGAAAGAGGACTGGACCACCGCGCAGAACGCCGCCCGGCGCGCGGCCAAAGGCGGCGGCGCGGCGACCGCCGGGGCGAGCCAGGAAGAGGGTGAGTGACTCAAACTCGGTTCGTGTTCATGGCGTGTTCAAGATGTATCTGCTTGCTTATCGGGGGATGCCATGAGCAAGGGAACATATCTCAGAATCTGGTTCTCATAGATTCGGCTGCATTGGGGCATTGGCTCGCTTATAGAGCGATGGTATCAGAAAGCGACATTCTTCAGAGTGGGTGACGGAAACCTCGGCTGGAGAAGTGATCGGAGCGATCGGAGTCCCGCATTGCTGAAACTTCAGCATACATTTGCTCAACGTGAGTAAATCCTTGTCACAACAGGGCGAATGAAGGCTGCTGTAATGGCCTTCGAAAGAGGAGGATTCTACGTCATAGAGTGTTTTTGGAGATGCAAGAAGTGGAACCTCCTCCAATTGAAAAGGCCAATGCTGCAAGGACCTGCTGACACAGTGTCTGCGCCCTCCAGGCGATGCCGATCAGTCCGCAGAGGCAGCTGGTGGCGACGAGGTTCCGGCGGAAGAGCAGACCGCAGACGCACCGGAAGCGGATCTTCCAGCAAGCGAAGAAGATGACGCTTTGGAGGAGGCCACGGAGCCGGAGGGACAAAAAGCAAAAGGGCGCCGAAAAGCGGCCGGCAACGGAAAACGGGCGGCGAAGAAGGTCGATTCGGCGTCTGAGGAGGAAGACGAGAGCGAGATTGAGGACGGGGGAAGCGAGGATGAAATTGAA
Organism: Klebsormidium nitens; assembly: GCA_000708835.1. NCBI lineage: Eukaryota > Viridiplantae > Streptophyta > Klebsormidiophyceae > Klebsormidiales > Klebsormidiaceae > Klebsormidium > Klebsormidium nitens. The sequence goes on from DF237004.1 coordinate 119,100, forward strand.
GGTCAGGACGATGAAAGCGGGCCGGAAATGGCTGCGGGGTCGCCCTCCGAAACTGGGGCTAAGCGGGGAAAGGAACGGAAAAAGGCGACCAGGAGAAAGGTGGTGGAGTCGGAGGATGAGGACAGCGGCCTCGGGAGCGAGAGCGAGGAGGAGGGCGAGGGTTCGATTTCGAACGGCACGAAGGCCGGAGGAAGGGGTGAGGGGAAGATCGCATCGAACGGAAAGAGCAGCCGGGGTCGAAGGAGCGCGGTGCGAGCGGGTGAGGAGAGTGCGGAGGATGAGGAAGGGTTCGACGAGAAAGGGGGGGAGGAAATGAGTGACGGGGAAGGGGGGGAGGAAATGGGTGACGGGAGGGGGGGGGAGGAAATGGTTGGCAGAGAAGGGGGGGAGGAAATTGGTGACGGGGAAGGGGGGGAGGAAATGGGTGGCGAGACAGGAGGGGAGGAAATGAGTGATGAGGAAAATGAGGTTTCTGAAGATGAGGCGAAGAGCGAAGACGAAAAAGACACGAAAGCGGAAAAAGAGGGCGACCAGACTGCGTTTGAGACGCAGAAAGCGGTCGCCAATTCGAGCAAGAGCCACGTTCGGAACAGCAGCGGACTGGCGGAGAAGCCAGTAAAAGAAGAAGCGTTGGGGCGGGGGGTTGGTGTGAATAAGCAATCTGGGGCTGGTGTCAATAGGCGTTCAGCGGCTGGTGTGAATAGGCCGTCTGTGAAAAGTGAGCCGGAGGAAGAGGACGAGACGGGCGATGAGAATACGTCCCCTCCGAACGCGGGAAAAGGCGCCCGCAAAGAGGGCTCAAAGGCAGCGAAGGCTGCGGCTGCGCACGTGAGCTGAACTTTTTTGCACGTGCACTGTCACTGTTGAGTTTCTGAAGAGCCGGAAGCTCCTGGTTGCCTTCTCCACGTTGCTGCAGACTATCCGTTTGCTTTTTCTGCTCATCTGGTGTCTACCCTTCATCCCACGGTTGGGATGCGTCCAAATATTGTGCTACTTTGTTTCGAGCAAAAGTTCCGGCTATGTTGGATTGTCTCACCGTCGTTCGAGCATCTGGAAATTGTTGCATTCCCGTGCTGCACCCTCCTTCAAAATCGCTCCTTCTTGCCTGTCCCCTTCATGTCAAGCAAAGCCAGTTGGTTGCCCATTATCGCTAGCCCAAGTAAATTCGCTGTCTGCCACGGGCACTGCAAGTAGAGCAAGCGACTCAAACTCACACAGAGTCTATCTTACCCAAAGCTCCTCCTATTTGCGCTGTGAAATGCTGCGCGCATGACGATTCAAATTCTGGTCCCGAAAGTAAAGGATTTTGCCTTACAAGGTCCAAGGAATTCTGAGTGTCCGCTGAGAGTTCGAGGTATGCTGTTGACCCACAGCCGTTCTCATCTAGTCTTATTTCTGGTCTTCTGAAAAAAACCATCTCAAGCAAAAACAAAAATAACTAATATACAATAGATAAAGTTTTTAATAAATAGACTATTTCGACCTGCAGCGCCGGCGGCGCGCGATCCTGGACAGCGACTCGGAGGATGACACTGAGGAAGAGTCCGACGACGAGTGCGAATCAAGCCCCAAGCGTGGGGCCCCTGCGCGGCAGTCCAAGCGCTTCTCACAGTCGTCCGAGAACGAGAGGTGAGGGCCTGCCGTAAACTCACTTCTTGATTGTGATTTCCACGTTTCCCGTTGGGGTTCCCAAGCGGTAAAAGATGCTTCGGAGGATGCACATGGCTCGGGAGATAGCAGCGGTCGGAAAAAGAAACGTTTTGATGCCCCGTTACGAGCGTGTGGTGATTTCTTGTGAACATTCCTGTTATCAATTCCAATTGCCACACCGGGAGCAATTGCTTCAGCATTGGATCTGGCACATCGCAGACTCGTGACAGCGTGCCTCTGACAGGTCTCTTCTTCTTGCAGAAGACCACTTCAGCCCCTTCGGTGATGGGGAAATACATGAAGGATGGCTGTTCTGAGGCGGATCTGCGTTCAGCCTCGCCAGGACGGGTTGCACGATACGCCTTTTTGCTGTTCCACCTAAATCTATTAGGCTTTCACAATTCTCTGTAACGCTGTTTCTAGAAGTAGGTCTTACCGGGTCCTTGCTCTTTCGAGTGTTCGGGCCAGATGCACTCTCGTCATCATGACTGTGCGAGAACATCTAACTGTCAGGCAGTGGCGCCAAACACTGCCAAATCCTGAGAAAAGATCAGCATTTGGAAAGTCCTGCTCTGCATGTGAACGGGCTGTCCAGTTGATTGACATGGTCAAGCATGTGCTGGCACATGCGATGGCAAGTGCTGCACATGAGCACGCGTTTGTAACCATCAAGGCAGTTGACTCAAGACCATGCATCCTCCAAGTCTGAATCACAGACGCAGAGATCCGAAATCGCAGGCCACTGCGCTTGCCATGAGCTATCCAGCGCCTCTGTAACCTTTGCCAGCCATAGTCGTTCACTGATATGTATATACCATGGTCGGATCACAGCTGATATACAATCAAGATCCACATAAACGCGCGAGCTGCAGTTGAAGCAGGCCCGGCCGGAACGATCATGTTTACTAGATGCACCATGTAAGCTGCGCGCACTAACGCATGGCTTTTGCTAGCTCATGCTATTGGACCCCGGCAACTCTTCGCATGAGCTGCATTGTATTAGCATTGTTTACGGATGTGGGCCAAGCTGCCTGCCTCAATGCGTGCACAGGAAAATAAACCTAACCCCAGCATATTGTAAGTGCGTGACGCAACAGTCACGTCACATTGGCGGCCTTGCGAAATTCTAGCATCAAGTGTACTTGTCGACAGCCGCATCGAGCTCAAGGTTTCCTCCCAAGTTGAGCTATCTGTACGGTCAACCTCCACTTCACGGATCTACCTGCGGGAGATCTTCGCTTTCGGCATCATCTTTGCGATCTCCTTTTTCCTTCGCTTCTCCTCTTCCCTGCATGTTCGAAACGGAGGGCTTTCAGGATGCTTAAACCTCTCCCTTTCAAGACGTTGCAGAAAGGTCTCGCGTGTATCGAGGTACTTTCACAGCAAAGTCTCTTAACTTCGAAAAATTAGTAGACCTTTTAGGTGAGATCCGGCCATATTTCTAAACCGGACCTGCTGTGGAAATCTCTTTGCATCATCTGCGTCAAAGTCAACCTAAGATCAACCTCCACTATGCAATACAAGGCCTTCATGACAACAACCTCACCCTCTCACGAACTTAACTTAAGAATCCTAACGAGAGGGATCCCCCCCACCTGCGCTGCTGCTCGCGCGACAGCCCCGCGAGCGCCTCGTCCTCCGCGGCCTTCTTCTCGGCCTTTTTCTTGGCCAGCAGCTCCGCCTGCTTGCGCATCTTCTCCTTGTGGTCCTCCTCCACCGTCTTGCTGCGCCGCTCCTCGGCCTTGGCGCGTTGCTGAAGAATCAAAATGAAGGCAGAAGTTTAGACATAAGACTAAGAGGACACAGTAAGAGCGAAAACAATGCATAACAGACTTTTCATCTCATGACTGGATTTGATCGGATCACTCGATCACTCGATCCCGAAAGCGACCCCTTGATGAAGCGAAAAGTCGGTCATGCGGTCTGATTTCAAGTCGACTCTTGCTCCATCCTCTGGCTAGGCCGCTTCTTCGCCTTCGCCCGTTGCTGTCGTTGAGAAATACGACCATGAGTGCTATCGGCAGCAAGCTCTGACGGAGCAATGAGAAAGTGGATAAACAAGTTGGTCAGCCAAAACTACGCCCTCGAAGTCCCATTCGATGGATAAGGATTTGAACAGAGCAACCCTCTGCTCGGTGAGAACAAAGATGGAGTATCGTCTCAGTTGGGTCGTTAGGCGCAGCCTTCGATGAGAACGATGTATGGAGGTTACGGGATTTCGGTTGGGGTCAGTACGAGAAAAACAATCTGTCTCACCTAGGGAGAGAGGCGCAGCCTACCAGTGAGGACGATATAGAATGGACCCCGCGATTGATTACAAGTGTTTAGATCATCTCAAAACAAAGTTCCAGGGAAAGAACGGGAAGGCAATTGAAAGCCGGGGCAGAGTAGCTGCAAAACTTAGGAAAAGCCAAATATGTAAGCCCCACCTGGGGCGTCAAGCGCAGCCTTCCAACGAGGTCGATGTAGAAGGGAATCATCGCAACGAGGCGCGTGAGGTCCTCCATCTTATCGGCGGGCGGCAGGTTGAACACGAAGCTGAGCGCCTTCTTCCAAGGCGGCGGCGCATTGTCGGTGAAGTGCATTGACACGAAGTAGCGGCCGTGCGTCGCAAAAGCTTTGTCGCCGAGGGCCTGCGGTAACGGTGAGATTCTTAAATCGTGCTCTTCTGTTTTCTTTCTTTGAAGACATAGTGGTTACATCGAGGAGATCCAGGGACGTGATGTGCAGAGTGTCTGACATGCCAAAGTTTGACAGCTCGAGTTGGATATGAGCTTTGTCAAAAGTGCAGCTTGTGACGGGAACACAGACATGCTCATGGGCAATATCTTCCAGGGGTACAAACGCCAATAATGTCCCTTGTGAGCATGTTGGCAACTCCTTAGCATCGCAATCCTATCAAGCAGCCCGCAGAAGGCCGCTCGCACTGAGTCCAACTTCAAATGCGACCTCAGACAATTTAAGTAACATAAAGTGGAGTAAAGAAACGAAGGCGGAGGCAAGGAGAGCCAGGATGACGACGATCCGACGTCTGAACTTGAAGCATATCACTAGCCGAGAAACCCGCCGAATCGACGCGATAGAATCTAAAAGAGCACAAGAGACAACGAAAGCGAGAACAGAAAACGATAAGAACCACCGTCATGAGTACCATAACCGGTGTCAGCTAGGCACACACTCACTCAGCAAACAGGTCCCTATTCTTCGTAAAAAGATTGACACCGAAAACTGCTTGAACAATATCAACGTGACGCTCTCTTAGTATCGGGAACATAGAGAGAACGGACGAGCGTAGAATTGCTACCAGATCCAGCACCACAAGGGCAGCAGATGCGCGACCATACGCTTGCTCTCCGCATTTGAGGTGAGGACGAGCACGAGCCGTTCAGAGCCACAGAAAATGAAACAGAATCAGAAAAGAACAGGACCTCCAAAATCACAAACATGTTCTCGTACCCGATCCAGCGCCACCTTGGGCAACAGGCCCGCAATCCAGGACCTTGCTTTCCGCATGTACGGTAGGGACAGAAAACGAACCGTTCAGTAACAAATACTGAATTTTGAGATGACTAAACCTTCAAAACACGAATACTTTTTCGTACCTGATCCAGCACCACCTCGGGCAGCAGATCCCCGATCAGGTCCTTGCTCTCCGCAATAATGGTCAGCTCTTCTGCGAGGCGCTTCGGGCGCGGCGCGTCCACGATCGCGGCAAACTCCCGGAGGTCCTTCTCGTTCTTGACCATCACTTTCGCGGTGCGCTTGCGCGCCAGCGCGAAGATGAACGGCTCCATGTCCTCCTCGTTCATGTACACCTCAAACCTGGGTTTGGAAGATCCGGGTTAAGGGATTCATGGGGTTAAGAATCTTCAGTTCTGATCTTTGGGTGCTGCCTTTCCAAAGTAAAATGCTCTATGTTTGGCATCAGCTTGTATGTGCGCTTGCGACCCAGCCCAAAGATGAATGGCTCCATGTCACCATTATTCATGCACACCTCGAACCTGGGTTTAAAGGTTTAAAGGTTTAGCGGTTTGAGACTTTGGGGTCTGGATGTTCGTGATTTGAGCAGGTGCGGTTTGGAACGTTTGAACGACTTGGCTTTCACATCATCTCGTCCTTTGTCTGAGCATCGACTTCCATGACAGCCGTGGTCCGAGCAAGAGAGTGCAGCTCGAAAGCAGTACTTACCGGATGCGGTCAGCCGCGGGCTGCACAGCCGAGATGGCGCTCATGACGAGGTCCTGGCGTGCGCGCAGCTGCATGGTGGCGAGCAGCGAGTGGCAGAAGCGCCGGCCCGACGCGTAGAACTTGAATGTTGCCTGGCCCTCCTTAGTCATGAGCGCGCGGTCGCCCTCGCTCGCGGTGCCCACGCCGAGCAAAGTAAAGTTCTTATGGAAAATCTTGCCTGCAGAAATCGGGTTATAGTTCCGTCAATAGGTCGGGAGGCTGGCGACCGGGGGCGTTACAGCTCCAGAAGCCTGAAAAGGGGGTCATGAGGCTGGCAATGCCGACACCAAGCAAACTGAAATTCTCGTGGAAGATCTTGCCTGCAGAAATAGGAGTGTCACCAAGTCGGGAGAGGGACGAATCGGGGTGCGGTTAAAACCCAAAACTCTGTAAAGGTGGTGGTTATGAGTGCCCGATCGCCCTTGCTGGCAGTGCTCTCTTCGAGCAGGGCTGAAGTTCGTATGGAAGATCTTGCCTGCACAGAAGGGTGTTTGCCAGAATTCTGCCAGGTGTCGGACCAGGACGCTTCGGGGCTAAGCGGGATGAAGGACACGCCCAGCAGGCTTCTTACGTTCTTACGGAACACAAAGGAAGGTGTGGGGCGCGAAGTTGAAATGAAGAGTTAAGAACCGGTAACATGTAACCAGATAGCGAGCTACAGTTGTCTTGAGACACTCTGGCTCCGAGGGGAAAGTGGTATAGTGAGAAGTTGGCGCATGGGCGGAGGGTTAGAGCGGAGGGTTTCTTAGAACCGACACGCCGGGCTAAGGTTGGAAAAGTTGGAACGGGAAGCTTGGGCAATACATAGGAGTCGTATTGAAAGCCTTGTTTGTTTGCCGAACAGTGAACGAGAGTGAGACTACTGAAACCGGCCGAGTGCTTTCCAGTAACTAAGCACATCGAGATTGCCCAAAACTTTTACCACAGAAGTGCAAGAATCCAAGAAGTTTTCTCGTTCCTTATAGAGATAAGGAAGAGCTTCAGTCCCTTGCACCGCAGCCACGCACCTGGGTCCGCAAACTCGGCCGCAAAATCGCGAGCAAACTTCTCGTTGCGCTTTCCCCCCAGGTAATAGTTTGCCAGGTAGCCTAGCAGCAGCACAACCCCCACCGCCTCGTAATAATACGTTTTAGGGCCGGAAGAGGACGTAACGGGGGCCGTTTTTTGCTTTTTAGGAGTCCCCTTGGACTGGCCGGAGGGTTTTGTGACCGGCTGCGCATTCTCCATTGCTTCAACACCTTCAAATTCGTCCTGCAAAAAAGGAGTCGGTGTCAGGGTGCAAACAGAGCCCGCGAAGCTGGTGACCTTGACACTGACGAATGAGAGACAGTGCTCGGCTTTCATTGATGTCAAGCTGTAGTTATGGCTCCCAAGCCGGCAGCTTTGATACGGAACATCTGGGGTGACGGAGTGATGCGATCGAAGCATGAAGTTTTGCATCGTAAAGAGTGAGAGGCTTGTGACTCCTGAAGCTTAAGAAAGGGCTCGACTCTGACACGAGCAATCAGATTCGAATGCAGTGGCGTAAGGTACGAAACTTGTCTAGAGAATATCACTGGGTGCCGCTTAAGTGGTGGCGCCACGTACTTAACCATGTCCACATTCCACGGGGGCGGTTGCGAGAATGCCGGAAGCAATTGGAAATTGACTTGTCCGAGTAATGCATGGTGAATGAATCAACATAAGCTTGGCCATCTAAATCCAGGGTAAACATAGCTCCTTTCCGTTAAGTTAGAGGTGCGGTCCAACATCAGAACTTCTCATTCCTTTGACTCTGAATGTACACTAATGGGAATTCAGATCGGAATGGCCAGAGCAACCAAAGTGGATTCAGCGGATCCCGCATTCTGATTGAGCCGAGTATGTTAAAAAGAGGGCGCTTGACGTATAAAACCAAAGCCACAAGGAAATTACCTCATCCCACTCATCCTGCCTCCTCTTGGCCCCTGCCGCCTTAATCGTCATGTCAGATCCGACTTGCAAATCCTCGTCACCATCATCATCCCCCTCCTCTTCCGACCCCTGTATAGAGCCCCTGCTCGCCTGATACCCTTGTTGTATATGCGGCTTTGGAGCGACGACAGCTGGGGCGGGCTCATCGTCCTCCTCCCACTCATCCCCAAACCCTTCCAGCTCAGCAGCGCGCACGGTTTTCATCCCCAGGCTCAGCTCGAATACCTGGCCGCAGAGAGCCAGGAGTGCGAGCACCGCCAGCCACCATGTCCAATGAAAGCGCTGCAGGCGCAGGGCCTTCATGAAGGGGCGCAGCATCGTGATGGCGTTCTGCAGGGCCCACCAAGTGGCGCGCCAGATTGCGCCCTTTCAGCTTCACGATTAAGGTGCTGTGCTGGGAAAGTGTGTCGCCTTGTTCGTCAGGACCTTCGTGTTTTTCTCGTTCAAATTTACTCACTGTGTACCCTGAGCATATATGCCCAATAAACAGTCCTCCTATGAGTCGAACGGCTTCGAATATATGGATCAAACTTGATCCTGAAAGTTGTCTTGGCTCCTTGCAGTTTGAAGTAGACCTAGAAAGTGTAACTGGATAACAGAGGCCTAGGATCCTACTGCATATTCAACTTCAAACATGTGCCTATTATAGAGACGATCCTTTACAATATATTTTTTATGCTGCTCTTGAATGCTGAACTCCATTTGTGAAGGACCAGAGGGACCAGAGCTGCATTCATTCGCAGGGAGTTGAGGAGCAGGAGAGGCGCTAGTAGGTATAGGAAGTGCAATGCGATTGATGGTTGCCTAACTTTGCCCTGACATCTGGTTCTTTCTCAGGATCTTCCCTGGAGGAGCCATGGACGAGCCCGATGAAGTCGATTACGGCGACAGCGATGATGATTTTGCAGACCTGGAAGTGGACTTGGACGACGGGCGAGATGCCTTGCCGCAGCAAGAGGCCGCCTGCGAGCCAATTGACACCGAAGCGGGCCTTCTCTGCTCTGACAAAGAGGAGGGAGAAGCCACTCCCAAAGCGAATCCTCTGGTTGCAGACACGGGAGCATCCTCTGAGCTCGAGGATGGGGAGTTCATCATGGACTCAGAGCCAATGGTGATTGCTGCAACTTTGCTCTTGAGTATGCTCCGCTCTATTGCATTAGTAGAAGGAGTTTCAGTGGTGAACATGTATGAAATAGGAAGGGGTTTAGACATCAAAATGAGTCGTTTGACGAAACCTCTGGTCTCATCAAGGGGCCTAGCAGAGAGAACAGCATTCCAAGTTCAGACCTCTTCATTCCCGCTCTTTGTCAACAAAGACAGTTCCAAAATTCTGAATCATGTAGACTTCCAAGAAGGGTTTGCAGCAACTCCGAAGTTGCTCATCCAAGTTCCAATGACAACCACCTGTCAAGTCTCGCGCTCAAAGTTAGGGACTGTGCTAGTTCACCAGATCCCTCTCAAGCATCCAGGGCAAGGACATTCCTCTAATGCAGAAAATTACCTTAGACCGCCAGTCAACGGGAGTAGATTTGCAATGTTCCTGCAAAAGAACGTGCTCTGCATTTTCTCAATGTGGAGCTCTGCCAGGGCTTCTGAGGGAGACCAATTTCAAGAGCCCTGCACCTGTTGATGAGAGGAGTAGTTTGAGTAGCAGGGTTGGATGTGACTTGCAGTCTGCTTGATCGCTTAAAACCGGTCTCTGTTTCTTGACGTTGTTCCACAGAGATGGCTCTTCTCTGACAGCACGTAGCTTTATGATTCTCAGGATGCTTGCAAGGAGTTGCATGCTTTTGGTTGAAAGCATACAGGAACAAACAGGGAGGGGCTAGAGTCAACTCTAGCTAGCTGAACAACTGTCTACTTCATTTGAGCAATCCTGGGTGGTTCCATGCTTCAGCGAGCGGAAGGGAAGGGTGGCAAGACTTTATGAACGGAGCAGATATCCTTCTCAAATTCGTTCGACTAGACGGACTTGAGGTTTCCACGGGTGCCTGATGCTCTCTGGTGCCAAAACGGACAACCTCTGCAAATTCTCTTGAGGTTGATCAAAGTAAGCTGTCAGTCTGCTCAACCTGTTCAAATAGAATGAGGAAACAGGTGCCGCCGCTTGCTTCTCACACCTTGCATTGCGGTGGATACGACAGCAGCTTGAAGAGACGGCGTCCGTTCATGAAGCTGCGTCAAAGAGGCAGCCGGACTTTGAAGATGGCTACTCTGAGGACGAGGAAGGAAGGCGAAGAGGAGAGCAGCACAGACATCGGCGTAGTCCGGGAGTAGAGCCAGGTCGGGCTGTTTCACACCGCAACAAGCACCTGGATCGAGCGCATGACACTCTTCAAAGGAGCAGGGAAAGGGAGAGGGATCGAAGAGATGAAGCAAGGGGCAGTGTGGTGCCGCCAGTGCGAGGTTCAGAACGTCACCCGATCCCGAACCAAGGGTAAGTGAAGGCCTGTCCACCATTGTTTGGTCACGCCAGCGCAGGCATTCCTTTGACAGCAGTCTCTGATTGTTGGAGGTTGTGTGAGTCTGCAGCAATCATCATCCCGTGTTGTTGACGCTTACTATCTTTGTGGTGCAGGTTCAGGAATGGCTATTCTGATGTGCACTCCCTTGTCCGTGTTGGTAAGCTCCTGTACATCAAAGTGCTACTAACGTGGCGAAGGCTTTTAGAGGATGTGCATAAGGAGTCTGATTGCATTCCTTCTTCAGACCTTGATCATTTCGAACAATTCAAACCTGCCTCAAACAAGCGATTGCAACTTGCAGATTGTCAGAATTGCTATCATATCTGCATGTGGAATGCACTAACATTTGGGAAGTAGGCTAGTCAGAATGTTGAAAAAGAGCGGTTCAGGAAATGCATCATCCAAGTAGAAGCTGTACAAGCTTGCTCTTGAACAATCAAAGTGGTCTGTGGACCCTTGCACAATCACAACCTTCGCACGCCTTAACGAGATGCTGTTACCCTATTAGTCTTTGACCAACTTCTTTAAGTATTCACTGCATTCATTGTTTGTGATGGCATCTTGTGTTTTGCAGGCTCTTACCCTCCTTCGCATCTGGCCCCCCCCCGCCAGATGCTTGATTCAGAACTGGCTAGGCGTCAGCCGCATCCCCATGCAAGCGGACCAGGGGTCCCTTTGCGGCCAACGTTTGGCCCTCCACTGGAGATTCGTGCTGGAAGCAGCCTGGCGGTGCAAAGCGTGCGCTCAGGGCAAGGCAACTCCCAAGTCCATGTGAGTTGCAACAATGAGCAGGTCAAGAACGGAGCGAGTGCAGATGTTTACAGACAGCTTGGATCCTGCTGCTGTTCATGCTTCGTTCGAGATGGTCAAGTTAATTTTGATGGGACTGGAAACTGGTAGCAAAGGTCCTTCCCTGCTTCCTTGGTCTTTGGACAATTCGGTCGCCCTTATCCCTTGATTGTTTCCCTTTAACTTGCACAACGATCCTGTTTCATTTCTTGATATCCTGTTTCATTCTTCAATATGCAAGAGCCAATCCTGGAATCTCGTAAAGAGAAAAGCAAAGATCACTGACATGCCCTCCACCTCAGTCTCATGACAAGGGCCAGCAGAACATTTCAGGCAACATGCTTTCATTCTTCTCATCGCAACTTCTGCAAGGCCCCCCCTAGCAATCGGCTGGTTCTCTTTTCTTATCTCGTTTTCATTCCCGACAGATTGTGTACCAACTCTCTGCTGAGCGCCAGCCGCATCTCCATCCAGCGCCCCATGTGCTCCCCCAACCACCGCTGCGCCCGCCCATCCTCAGCCATGCCACTTTCGACTTGCGGCCCCCTTTTGGCGGCCCACCTCTCCTTCCGGCCGGGCTGCACCCGCTTCCAGTAATGGCTGCGGGGACTGGTGCGAATGCGCACCGGGTCCCGCTTGTCGCTAACGGGCCTTTCCGCCAAGGCGGCAGACCGTCGAACGCTCCTCCCGGCAGGGATCCGCCTCCCCCCCATTCGAGGAATGAGCATCTGCACAGGGGACATTCGAACAGCCCGGGGGGTGAATTTGCGAGGGGAAGTCGGGCCCCCAAGGACGTTCCCCGGGGGGGCAGCGGGAGGATGGAGTCTGTGAGGGCGCAGCTGGAGGACCAGGGGAACCTGCGGGGGGATCCCCCCAGGGTCAGGTTGAACGGACACAGAAGCGCCGTTGCGCCCCCGCCGCCGCCGCCGCCTCCAAGGCGTGCAGATGAGCGGCCGCTGACGTCACGAAGCCCGCCAGCTCCTGCCAGGCGGGCAGATGAGCGGGCGCTGACGACACGCAGCCCACCAGCTCCTGCCAGGCGCACGGATGAGCGGCCGCTGACGTCACGGAGCCCGCCGCCTCCTGCCAGGCGCACGGATGAGCGGGCGCTGACGTCACGGAGCCCGCCAGCTCCTGCCAGGCGTGCAGATGAGCGTGCGCTGACGTCACGGAGCCCGCCAGCTCCGGCAAGGCGCGCAGATGAGCGGATGGTGACGTCACGGAGCCCGCCGGCAGATGCCAACGGGAGGGGGGAGGCGAAGCAGCGGCCGAATGTCTCACCGGAGCGAACGAAGGAGGTTAAGCGGCAGAAGAGTGAGGGTGCGGCGGATGATATTAGCAAGGAGAGGGTCACGGGGTGGTCCGAGGACAGAAGTTTCCGGGGGAATAAGGGAAGGTCTCCTGGGAAGAGTGAAAGCGAAGGGAGGGAGAGCGGGGGTTCGAGCAAGCGGGAAACGAGCGCCGACAGGGTGCAGGACTTCCAGCGAAGCCCTGCGGTCGGTAAGAATGTTGACATTGAGAAGCAGCCCAGGACCTCTGATGGGGACCGGAAGCTGACGGAGAAAAAGGAGGAAGGCTTGAGTAACGATCGAAGGGGTAGCGAGGACCGCAGAACTTCGTCGGTCAGGGCAGAAGCGAACGGGGAGGCGGACAAGAAGGTCTCGGGTCGAGATAGCTCGGAACCGCACAGGAGCGCTTCTCGCAGTTCCCACGAGTTGCGGAGGTCTGAAGAGGGCGACCGGTCGACCAAGAGAAAGAGAGAGGACGACGCCAGGGGTTCGGAGGAGAGGGAGAAGGAAGCGAGGGAGAAGGAGATGAGACACCGGGCGCTCCAGATTCTGGAGGCGGGCCGGCACAAGAAGCGGAAGGAGAGGGAAGAGCAGCGGAGAAACGACCCCGGGGGGCATGAACCGGGCACGTCGGGGCGCGAGGGTCATCGGTCGGGTTTGCAGGGGGTGAGGAAGGACGGGAGGGACAAGAAAGCCCAGCGAAACTATCGGCGCCCCTCGGAGTTCGATGACAACGACGAGCGGTCTAGGAGTCGGAGCCAGGGGAGGGGCGATAGTTCCGAAGAGCCTCGACGGAGGAGCGCGGATTTATGGGACAAGCGCCCGCTGCCAGAGCCGAATGGAGTGGGAAGAACCGGGCGGGGCGGCCATCCAGTTCGGTTGGACGAAAAGGGCGATAGTTTCGAGCGTTCTCGGGGGGGTTTGTGGGCTGACAGGGGCAACAAGCTCGGAGACGGGCACACACAGCCAAACTCTCGACGGGTGGTCGTTGGGCTTGGTGCGATCGAACGAAGGCCGGACCTGCCGAGGTTTTCCGACCGGGACAGGGACTTCAGTTCGAGCAGAAACGCAGCACGCGAGTCTCCCGGGCCGCCGGGGTTTGAGAACAGGGCCCCGGCGCCAAGGCCCCGTTTTGGGGGTAATCCGGAGACTTGGGTGGGGCGGCTTGGAGACCCCGACCGCGCTGATGGGCTGCAAAGGAGCGGAAGCGGGCCAGTCGTCAGCATTGGGGCGAGGCAGCCTTCCAAGTAAGTTCTGGCTTCTGAGTGCCAAGTTTGTGGTAATATCGTCGGCTGGAAGTCAGACTTCTGTGCTGTGTTGCAGCGTCTTGTGCAGAATCGGGGCGAGGGGCTTTGAAGCGTGATATTGTACCGAGGGGGTTTTGCAGCGCGATCGTTGTACGCAAGTCTGAGGTGCTTGTGTCGCCAAGTTGGCCGATATGTCAGCCGTTCAATCATCGAGCAAGTTATCACTGCACGCACGAGCTTTCTTCTATCTACTTGTCCGATAGAATTTCTTTGAAAGTAGAGTCTGTGTATATCCAGCGTCAGTATGCAACTGTGTTGACGTGCCATAGCTCCTCGTTTTAAACTACAAAACTTTCAAAGACCTCAAACTCGTCTCGATTCCCACTGTTATGTCCCGTGCAGAACGCTTGCTGTGAATAATTTGCCGGAGAACATCAAGTCAGGGCGCATTCTGGACATCTTCAACAAGTACGGGCCAGTGCAGGTAAGGCGCTGCCAACGCCTTTTCAAACAGTCGCAGGCACCTTTCAACCGTCTCGGAGAAATAGGCAGATGACTGCGTGGGACCATCTTTGGTGGGCGTGGATTGCTCTGTGTGATCGGAGCGAAGGTGCTTGCAATGGGTCGGGAAGAACGTTCTTTGATCCACGGGATCTTGTGGTTTGCTTCGGAAAAAATGCCCCGAGTTAGATCCCCGAACTGTGAGGCTGCCTCAACCCGCATTTTCCAATCAATGCACGTCAGCTGCGTCTTCTGAATCCACCGCATTCTTATCATCTGCAGCTAGTGCGGCAGACAGGGAAATCATCGGTCGAGGTCACTTTTCGAAGAGAAGAAGAGGCGAAGGCTGCACGCGCAAATGTCCACAGGTAAGTGTGAAAATTCCACGTCTAATTCCGCTTGCTTGATTTCGACATAAATCTGACAAGAAGACTTTCCTTGGAAACCGTCAGATAGTACTACCTTCCAAAGTCGGCGTCTCCCTGTTGTTGATGGTCCTGTCTTCCAATCACTCGGTGCAAGTCTTTTCAGGTGTGTTGACTTGTGACGATTTTTGTTTTTCGTGACCAATTTTGTTCTTCTTTCCAGGATGATCAAGTTGGAGGGCAAGGAGGTACTGGTAGAGTACAAGGCACCAGTCTCCGCATAGCATGTTCTGGGCTAGAACCTGACGTTATTGTCACGTCAGGACTGTCGTAATCGAGCAGCTGATTTTCCCACGCTTTCAATCAAAGCAGGTTTCTCTGACGTGGATCTGAACAGTGATCACAACAAAATTCATTGCGGGTTTGCCAGCATCACCCGAGTCGCTTTCGTTGCTAGCCAACTCTGAAACCATGGACACACACGTGCAGTGCATGTACATTTGCCCATCAGTGAGTCTTGCTGTTCATTAGTTTGTATGCAAAAGTTCCTAAATATATGGCCTCGCGCGCGGCATCCTCACTGAAGGCCTGCATGCCCTTCCAGAGTGCTTTGTCCTTATTGATGATTCTATGAACAGAAAATTCCCATATGAGCTGTGTGCATGACCGTCGATCTGGGTCCGGCCATGTGCAGTGGCTAGGTTCAATGACACATACGTGGGCGCTGGGCCCGGCGTTATGTACGAACTAGAGGTAACGCGCGTTGGCTTGCGCAACATTTACCTACATTTGTTAGAGGCTGCCACATATATACATAATAGCCTAGCTACGTCCCGGCCAGCTGGCAAGCCTTATGATCATACATGACAAACATAAATATCACATGTTGCATGGGCTCATGTAACCTGGCGTGGCATGCAGCGATTGCAGTAATTGCTTGCAGAGGCCACCGCCAGACCAGATTGATTAATCTACCCGGATCGGGGCCAGGCAGTGCTCTGAGCCGGCTGTATGCAGTGATGCTTCTAACCTTCGACTTGATACAGTACGTCAGCAGACAGTACGTAGCTGCTGCAGGCTCGATCATATCACTTCATGTGCACATGCTGCTCCCAGCAATTAAACATGGTTGTTTGCATGGACTGAATGCATATATTCACAAACCGCAACGTTGAAAATTTTGCCCGTCTGCACTTGGTGACCACATTGCTATTTATGCACTATCTGACATATGCGTGCTTCAGACTAGACTCGACTAAAAAAGCTAAAAGTATTTTAGGCGGGACTATTGACCGTCGGCTTTGCAAGTCATCGCTCCTTTGCTAGCGTAGGCCGAAATAGGGGCTTCGGTTTCCCAAGCAAAGCATCTTCGCAGTCCTCGTAAACGTCCGCCCCTAGCTGCGAGCAGATACGTCCATAAGATTCATTATCGGTCAGTCAATCGTGGCACTCAAGCTCCTGTCCCATTCGATACAGAGTCGTACGATGGCAACAGCACATCATGAAAAATACAAGGGCAGTTTCGATCCTAGAGTTGGAGCTTTACAGACGCCAAACATACTTATTGGCAAATGCAGACTGCGGGCGCCAGTAGATTGAAAAGCTCTTGTATCAATGACGCCACCATGACCTAAAAACTGATGCGCTTCAAACAAGGACTCACCTTTACATGGCTGAACGTATGCCCAAGCTCCTCATTCTTCTTGGCTACCAAAGAAAAAGCTTCTTTAACTTCCTCAAGAGCCGCCCCATCCCTCAAAGCGGCCGCTTGTGTGATCACGTTTTGTGACCCTGTGCTTCCCAAGGCTGCGTTTCTTTGCTTCCAGTATGCCTCTATATCCCTCTGCTGAACCGCAGCGGTTGTTGCTGGTTTCTGCACACATTTGCAGTACCACCCATGAAATGCAACCCCCCCCTTCTTGAGGATCTTCTTCAATATTCTCTATAGATACCCGCAGACATATCAGTACTTCTATTGAAGATCCGATTGCAATGGAACATACTGAAAAGTCCGTTCGTTAAGCAGTTTCCTCGTGGTAATGTCTACTAGATCATTGGTGTTTGCTTAATAGTACTAAGTGTCTGATCCCAACAAATCAAAGCATGTATTTGAATTGGATTCGCCGCCCCGCCTAGTAATAGAACCAAATCAAACATTCCTGAGGAGATGCTACTTGTAGGAGCTACATTCTCAAGGCTTTTGTGCTGTGTCAATCAGCTTGTAGCCTACAGCAGTTTCTGAGATCCTAATGGTTGTACACAGCGCAGTGCTCTCTTTAAGGAGGCCTCCACCAACTTGTGCCAGATTGCACGGGCTAGACTCGTTTGGAACGACATCTGGTGTGCCTCACCTTCGTTTCGTAATCCATCTTCTTTTCTGAAGGAGGCCGACCTGAAGATAGTTGGGAAGCCCTGTCAGCAATCGGATCAGTAACAAAGCAGGAAAGTGGTTGTAGCGATCAGTTTGAGTCTGCAGATACTCCCAAACTGTTTGAGTCTTCAGCAAGTGTAGGACCTGCTTCTGGGTCGAATCTGCAGGGGAAGCACCCTCTTCCATCACGTACGTAGGCAAAGCAGTCTCCGTGGACCCCACCCCACCAGACCATGTCAGGCTGTATGCTTAAACCAATGGATTTAGGAAGATTGCTACCTTGGATTTTGTTCCCAGGTTAAGCATGACGCGCTCGTTCAAGGTAGTGTACCTAACAACAACTGTCTACAATAGCCGTTGAAACTGCTCGTCCTTAACATACTGTGTGAGCAACACAGTCACTGACGTTCGGTTCTCTCTGCGTACTCACCAATTCAAGGTAGCTCGTGCTTTAACCGCTCACCTGGAACAAGAATCTTGTGCAGAGCTGGCCTCCATGGTTGCATCTTGGTTGAGCTCTGGCAGCATTCTCTGCGAGTCTGTCCAATCCTAAGAACCGAACCACCGACTTTATGCTCCTTGAATTCTTTACAGCCGTCAATTAGCTGTCGATGAGATACGCTACCTAACGAGGAGCAACTTGCCCAGCTTGAAAGCTGGCCTGCAAAAGTGGAAAGCTTGTCATCACAGTCAATGCTTGCCTGAGTGTGGAGCTACGAGCTCAATTCTTGCTCAACGCATTGCTCAGCCGGCGACATTTCCCTGATACTCTCTTTTGCAATGCAGATGGCGAATTATGGTGGCCTTTGCGACTCTACTCATTGCTTCAGATAGACATGCTTTCGAGCTGGACTCAGCAACTTCTGATATATAAGGAAACAATCATGCTGACCAATGTGGAATGGGGTGGTACTGTCCAATCCAGTCGCAGCACTACATGGTAGCTGAAGTAGGTTAGCGTAGGACCTTCCACACACTTACCATAGGTACCTATTTACGGAAGGTGTGGGTAGGAATACCGTGCCTACGTGAGGCTACTCTACAGAGTACTGTAGCTAGGTTCGGCCGGCCTTTGAGGTTTCGGGATTACCCGTCGGCTGATTCGAAATGCTTCTATGGCCTAGTTGCATTGGTAACGCTTGGTAGAAAAGTGCCGGAAGCATTACTTATCGCCTGCGCGCGCGAATTGATAACAAGTCCTAATTCTTACAAGTCATGGTTGTGCACGGAGCTTTTGGTATTGAATTTACGAGGGGCGCATTCCAAACTTGAAGTGAGGATCTAGCAGATTTGTCTCAAACAAATTCTTGACGTTGGAGAGGATCGTCTCTGATGTTACAGCATTGCCTGCCATGCTCAGAAGTCCATTTGATCGAAGTTCTGCCACAAAAATCACTGCAGGCCACAGTAGGTCACAGAAAAAGGGGACAGAAAGATCTATCGGAGAACATTGAGAGAATTTTATGAGGGGCGGGACGACTGGAACATAAAGGGACCACACAGTGAAGAGTGTAACGGGGAGCAAATACAAGGAGGAGTGTCGCAAGGGGCAAAAGGGCGTTCCTGCTTGTCTGGCACCTTGTGATCAGTTGCGTCTGCTTCAAGAACGGAACGTATGTAGGCCATAAGGTGCAGGAGAACAGGAGCAAAGAGCTTCCAAGATGGTAAGATTGAACGTTTGAGCCGCTTCAATGGATCTGCAGACAGTACACGGAATGCCGAAATGTTGAGGGGCACGCTGCACTCGTCAACGCTCTTCTTTAAATCAAGGGGAAGGGCACCGTGCTGCAACTTTCATCTGAATCTGGTCATCGAAAGCTCTTTAGCAACAGTTCTGCATCCAGTCGTCCAAACTTTCAAAGCCATTCAAAGGCAGGGAATTGTGACGAAGGAGATGCAAAAGCGCCCAAGCAATCTTGCAGACGATAAGATACCTGCTCAAGATCGCGCTATACATTTGACCTTTTGTTCTGAGCACCTACATCCCAGATGGACGCCATGCTTAGCTCTTTTCAGGAAGTTTGAATCTGCTGTGCCTCAGCATTGTCAGCATTCTGACAACTCTGCTTGTCCTTCCTGAATGAAGCCGGCCTCCGTGCGCTCCGACGCTACTCATGGGACGCAGCGGTCGAGCAGCTCCAAGACGCAGGGGAAGTACAAAGTGGTGAGAGCCTGGTTGACTACCAGCATGAACTCCCCAAGAACAATCGGGGGTCTGTAGTTTGGCCATCATCAGCTATTTTGTGCACATTCAATCAATGAACTTTGAAAGGAGATGCAACGGAAAGCAAGCAAGATATATTGGCAGTGGAAGTGAAAGGTGGAGGAGATTCTCCTAACAGTTGACAAAAACTCAATGCTTGCCTTTAGAGAGCGTCAAAGAAGACACTGCACGACTGTAACGTCCTTGCCTCTCACGAGCTTTGTTGCACTGTTGTCAGATCTCAAGGTCCAGCACTGTGGACGAGTCACTGTTTGGAAACAATGGCATGCCGGTGGTCACACGGAGCCCCACAAGAAAGCAAAAGGAGAACCAGGTAAGCAAGCTCAGGGTGCGCGCAATGAGCTCCCAAACCAATTGGTAAGCTGCACCAGCTGTTGGTGAACAGAGGCCTCCTGCTGCAACCTAAGCTTATACGGCCATAAGTCAGTGAAACCTTCCTGGACCAGCATCAACCAATCCTGAACCAACAAGCGAGTTGACAGCCTGCTGATTCAAAATTGAAGCTGACTTATCGAGAGTAGAATGAAGGTAACCAAAGTAGTGTTTTAATGTTGCTAATCTGTGGACAGAACGGATGCTGATACCACTTCTTGAAAAGAGCACTTGAGCTGCCTCCTCACCTGACACTCGAGTTTAAAAACAGATGATATATCCACACTGCAACAGGAAAACACGCGGAGTCGAAAAGGGGCAACTCAAAAGGAGGACACAGACAGCGTTCTCCTAACGAAGGGTGACATTCAGCGAATCAAGGTGAGAACGGTGTCCTTTACTTCTGCAGGATGCGCCGGCTGGGAAACGACTGTCGTTGGGTAGGCAAGTCGTTTGTGACATCCAGTCAAAAACTCTCATCTTATCTCACTCGTCTGCTTTCGGTACCGCTCAGCTGTTGAATCCAGCTTCTCATGTTTTTGATTTATAAGTGCTAAAGGGTGGCTTCTCATCGATGTAGGGGACAGGGCTCATCACGAGCGCAGAAGAGAAGGAGACACTAAGATGTATGCACGAGACGCAGAAGGAGCAGGAGCGGGCGGTGTCTACCCAACGAAAGAACGCTATGCTCAAGGTGGGCCGAGTAGAAACCTTCCCAGAAGTCCTTGCAAAGCTGCCGCCTGTGACTCTGACGCTTCAGATGAGATCGTCAAGTCGGACGGCTGGAGATAGAGGTCTGCTGAACACTTTCATCGATACAATCAGAATCTCATGAACGCGATCCAGGTCTGGTCAGCTTCTGATGAGTTAGGTTCGCTTGATTCTGCTCGTTTATACGAATTGAGTGTGCTGTTTGTCAAGTATCCAAAGTCTCTCAATCCGGTTCTGTCCCTTCTGGGCTTGCAGATGGAGGAGGAGAGGCGGAAACGAGCGCCGCTGACAGAAACAGACCGGCTGAAGCAGGAAGAAACGTCCAGGTAAGATATTTCTATGCAAGTACTTTTATGTCGAGGCCTTGATAGAGTTGTTTTGCACGCTGCCGCGTGACCATCCGAAAGTTCAGAGGTTCCTTTTCGTGGCTGTCATGGAGCGGACTGAGTGCATTTTCTTCAATGCTGCTACTCTGCAGTGACTATTGATTGGCTGTTGAGCATGTGCAGTAGATAAAACATAACGGCCAGCATCGCAAGCAGCTAGGCGAGGTTCTGACGAATTCTTACTGATTGCATAAGTTCGTCTCAACCAGCGCCGGCTCTACTACGGCGTGCAGCATGTGTAAGGCCCCACTCAGCGGGTTAAAAAGAGGCTCCACGAATTGTTCAGGGTTTGTTCAATCCACCCTTTCCCGATGCAGCATTCTGTCGGCCGCCAACCAGCAGCTAGACGAGCAACTAGACGAGGTGAAGCGGATGAATCAGATGATGCTCTACTCCAAGTGCATGACCGTGAGGGACAAACAGATCGAGGAAAAGGTGCGTCCGGCCATCTGAACGCTTGTCTCATCGATTGTTCCGATGCTCAAGACGAGGTGATATGTTTGAAGGTCCAGCACCTGCTCTGCACCTAAGTCGAAGTGACTGGGTCTCCAAAACCCTGAGCGCCAGCAGAAACACGTTTCTTCCCAAAGAGACACTTTCAAACTGTTTTCTTAAGGGATGACATTCCTTGATCATGCTTCTTTCAAATGTGGCTCTTCGGATGACAGCTTCTTACCTAAAACTCTTAAGGACCCAGGCTGGATGGTTGTTCCGTTATCATACCTCCCAGACCTGTTACTGACATGTTGATTCGGATATCATTCGGTTCGTTCCAACCGCCGCTTCACATGTATCTCTGCTTTCGAATAGAGCTGCACGGATTGGTTCGTTTATCTCCTGGCTGGCCTGTACAAAAGATTGCCGTCCTGTAGTGATTGGAAACGGTCCCGCTATCGTTGCAGAGAAGAATCAAGGAACAGGAGGAAGCAGAGACTCGGCGTCTAGACGTTGCAATGGAGGCAGATCGGCGCAGGGCACTTGAGGAATACGAAGAGAGGGAGAGGAGGCGCGTCGAAGAGTTCAAACAGGGGAAGAAGGTCATCGAGCTTCAAATCGAGGTCAGTGCACTCTCAAAGCCGCGATTACTCGTTGTGGATTCCGAAGACTTCGGCCTTGATTTTTGTTCGTGAGTCGGGTTTGGAACGTACTTCAGGACCTTTCGGGAATCGTGCGACGCACAAGGATAAAGTTTAACACCTATAAGGATCTAAGAGCTATAAGACACGCCCGGGGAATGGGTGGGTTGGTATGGTGGTTAGGGTGGGTTCGGGTGCCAAGCGCGTCATGTTTGTTGGTTAGGTTTCTACTCAAATTGCCACCCCGAGTACTTTCTTACGGGTACTAGATCCTTATAGGTATTGAACTTGATGGGTGTTGCGACGCCAAGGATATGGGCCCATCTAAGCACAAAAAAGCTTACACCGATGAGGACTGCTGGTGCTGAAATTGCCAGGGGATTCTTGAAGTCTGTTCGACCCACGGGATGCATTGCCATTAAACACAGGCGGCAAAAGGCCGGTCCTGAAAGGTCGTGGCAAAAGACGACACGTTTCCACCGCGAGCGCCTTCTTACGCTTCGATTGATATGTTGTACAGTCCTCAGCTCTGAGTACAGAAGATGAGGGCCGGGAGCCTTGCGAAGTGATCTCTCTTGACGTGTCGCCGTGCGGGATGACCGGCAGGAAACGGGCTATCCAGGTTTATCACAAAACTCGCAAACTTTTCCTTCAAAGCACAAAAAGTCAAGCGTTGACAGCAATTCACGTTCTAGAAGTACGAGCTTAGATACCAGGTGGCATCGAAGGCTAGTTTTCCACGATTTAGCACGATTTAGCACCAAATTAGAACAAATGCTACCGGCTGAGAGCTAACCCCTCTGCGGGTTATCTCCTTGGTTCCAGGAGCGCAAGCTGGAGCGGCAGCGGCAGGAGGAGCGTCCAGCCGTGCCCGACACGATCGAGCTTGAACGGAAACGATAACCCCAGCGGTTCAACCCAACAATAGCAAACTTTGAGCTCAAGCGTCACGGGTGAATCGCTAACCCCCTAACGGTTATTTTTCAGGAGCGCGAGCTGGAGCGTCAGCGGCAGGAAGAGGTCCTCGCGCTGGAACGCCAGGCCGTGCTGGACGCGATCGAGCGCAACAAGGCGGAGGAGCTGCGCCAGATGCAGGAGCGGCGCGACGCGGGCGCGCGGCTGCTGCAGGCAAGCCTGCGCGCGCGGACCGCAGACTTGCTCCAATGGCACTGTCACAGCGGTCCGACGTGTAGTTTATGAAGTGCAATCAAGAGGGCGACCTGAACTTCAGTCTTAGCATCACATAAAGTGTTGGCTGCTAACCAGGCTGATTAAGAGACTATTCTCCTGTGTTATGAAGCAGATTCGATGCTAGCTTTGACATTGTGCCGCCCAAGTGTGTTTATTGGACGTTTCACCACTTCCTAACCACCCATCAAGAACTCAGAACCATTCATGTCAAGGGCGAAAAAATCAGAAGCAAACACGTGTCCAGACGTCTGTTATAACGGAGAGATCTGGACCGTCCAACCGTTATGCTTGACAAACTAGACGGTAGTGACAGCAAAGACTTCTGTCCCCAGCATACTGGCAACGTTCGCTTGAACCAACAGTCACTTGAAATAAGATCCAAGTCACCGGGAAAACAAACAAAAAAACCTAACCCAAAAGATGACGCGCTCCGCACCCGAACCCACCCTGACCACCAGCCAACCCCATCCGTCTCCCGGGTGCCTATCTTAGTTCAAGCGCCTGATAGTTCAAAGAACGTTGCCAAACTGTCCCCAGCCAGCTCTCAACTCTGCGGTCCGCCTGCAGGAGGTGTCGCGCAGCAACGCGGCGCTGATTGAGCGCAAGAAGGCGCTCGCGGCCGCGGAGCGCGAGGAGGAGCTGCGCATCGCGGCGTACATCGCGCAGAAAGAAGCGCGCGAGGCGCAGGTCGCGGAGGAGCAGGAGCGGGTCAAGAAGGACCGGGAGCGCGAGGTGGCCAGGCTGCGCGGGATGCAGGTGCGCGCGTTTTAAAAAACATTGAGGAGATGGGCTGGTCGTCTGTTTTGTGGCTCTCTCAGAGCCCCTCAGAATCGACGAGAGGAAGACCGCTGATTGAACTCACAGAGCTTCAAAACAGGCAATCAGATAGAGGTTAGATGCATCCTGCAAGTGATCTTTGGGGGATCAGAGTCGAAGAAAGGATTGTTGTGGAGAAGATTGCACTCGTACAGCGCCGGAGTAATATGAGCAGTCATCGTCCGGGGCAACCCAAGTACGCCGTCCTTAAGGAGCCAAGGAAAAGTCTTTCCAACATTTGGCTTCACAACCTTTCTGCAGGAGAAGGCCAACGACAAGCAGGCCGAGATCGACGCGCTGCGCGCGCAGCGCACGCAGGAGGCGTACGAGCGCGAGTGGCGCGCGAAGGAGCGCGCCGAGGCGGAGCGCGCGCGGCGGCTGAACCAGGAGCTCGCGGAGGCGCGCGAGCAGCAGAAGGTCCTCAAGATGAAGCAGCTGGCGGACTACGCGCAGGCAGAGCAAGCCGAGTTCTACAGGATCATAGCCGAAAAAAGAGGTGGGGACGATAATCTTCTCTGGTCTCTCGAGGGTACCCGGCATTTTCATAGTGCCTGATTGTCATGACGCTTACAAGCAGAGATTGAGTAACTGCGAGCGTCGTGTGGAATGTGATTGGTCTGGATACTGCTTCAGATCAGCTGAAGTGACTCCCGTTTCTTTTAGGCGCGTTGGCAGTCGAATCGAGAACTCTTCGCGCCCATAAGACGAGACTTTCCGACCTGCGGGGTGGTGAAACACAAACGCGAAAGGATTCTTATCAGATCCGTCTACTTCCTCTCCCCTGATTCGAGAATCAAAGCGACAAGTTTTAAGGGCTGTGTCGCTCTAAATTTCACGTCTAGGCGAACCGTTTCCATCGACCATTGTACAATCGCCTATCCACCTTTGGACTGACCACACACTTTACCTTTCCATCGCCCCTCCATAATCAATCCCTTCTTGTCAATTCTCCGTATAACCTCCTGCTCGCGTGCAGAGATGGAGAAGCGCGAGCGCGAGCTGGAGCAGCAGGCGCAGCGCAAGGAGGTGGAGCACAAGGAACAGCTGAAGCTGCAGATCGCGCAGCGGGAGGAGGAGCGGCGGAGGGAGCGGGAGGCGCACCTCAGAGAGGGGGATAAGATCAAGCAGAAACTGCAGGCGGAGAAGGATAAGCTGGAGAGGATACGGATGAAAAAGCTGCAGGATCTGGAGAAGGAGGGCGTGCCGGAGAAGTATAGGGCGGAGCTCATGACGAAGAAGCTCATGAAGTGAGTTAAATATATGTTGTGATTAATTTTAGCCGCGGCTTGTAAGTGGGGCGTTCTGGAACCGGTATTTATGCTGGAGACACGGATTCCTTTTCTGAATGTTGCAAACGGAACAAAGCCGGTAGCCCGGCCAATAGAAGAGAGCTCGAGGATGTTGAATCTTACCAACTAATCTCACGGTTACTTCTACGTTTAGTGGCCAGAGCAAAATCAGCTCGATGTTGAGGTTGAGGTTTAGTGGCGATTGCTGCGGAAGCTATCTCAAAAAGCACATTGTCACGACTGATGTGATTACATGCATTCCTGGCAGCCGAATGGGCAAACGTTCAGACTCACTCATTCCACTGCAAATGGTCAAATTCGGACAGTTCTCTTCAGATACACCATGATTTGTTGGACTTCTAGCTCGCCACTTTTACCAAAGGTGACGTGGCAACAACGTGTCATCACTGAGGAGAGCGCAGCTGAATTAATAGATCTTCCCCCGATCTTCCACTCAAAAGAAGGTACCTATGACGTTCGGTCTGATTGACCTCAGTGGGCCAGGCGATCCGTACCGTAGAAAAACGAGATGGCTGGGGGACAGGACGATATTGCGTCGCAGTCGACTTATTTTGGACGTCAAAAAATGGGTGCTTCAGTTTTGTTTCCAACCGGTTTTGCATAGTTTACATCAAACCCGACCCAGTACCCTGTCCTGACGTCGCCATCACTGAGCTCCCCGAGGCTAAATGTTGCAGACTGCGGTTGTTATGTGAAGATTGGACGGCTGCGACGCGGATTCGGCCATCTTGAGCCGCCTTCTGCGGTCCACCTTACACTGGCGGGTTGGTGGCCATGATAAATCGGTACTTTTCCTCAGGCATGTCAACATTTCTGCTGCTGTCGAGTCGGTTGGAGATGTTGGTCGGCGCATGTGCCGTAAGAAAGGGATCTTACGGGCTTCCAAGTTCCAACCCACCCTTTCACCCTAAGTCACCAGTCTCCCAGTCTTCGTATAGATAGTATTGAAGCAGTACGTTTGGCAGATATAGGCCATGTATGACTACCATCATTGTGGCTATCATAGCGTATATCATTGATCTCATCGTCAATCACAAAATGTGTATACCGCAAGCACAAACTTGATCACGGACGCTTGTGCACTCATGAAAAATATGGTTGCGCGATCCATAACTAGCGAGCACTTGATCCATTGAACGCGCAAGGTTTGGAAATGTGATAGGCACGAGGTACACTTTCTCCACTTTCTTACAATTTACCAACCCGTCTTCAGCTTTGGATATAATTGCAGATTTCCGTCACTGGTTATCAGCCTGAAATCGTATCTCATGGCTTGCTCCGCAATTGCCGCATCGAAATAATCGGTTGCGGCCTTGCCAGGCAAAGCCTTCGATGCCCTCAAGGTGGTAAACCCAATGACGTCATCTGCCGTGACCTCATCAAAGATGGCCACGTTCCCCGTCTTCTCCAGGAAATCTAGCATAGCAACCCCCTCCAGAACCTTCCTCCCCCTGTCCATTACTACGATTCGACCTGAGCGATAAGAAGTCGACCTCAAAAACGACCGGCAACGACACGTATACATTCGTGAGTTGTTCAAGGAACAGCCTCGTTTCTTTTGACATCTGATTGCTAAGACTTTCCGGTGGTTTTTGCGAATCTGCCTTGGGCTCAATTTCAACCGTTGCAAAAACAAATCTGCACATGAGTCAGGCAAAAGTTGATCAGGCAAAAGTTGATCAAAGTCACCACAAAGTGGGCATTGAAGTTTTAGGAGTTTGAGGGCAGCAACCGAGGCCACGAAAGACAGAGGACACCTTTACGAATTGATCATCGAACGATGTCCCACATTAACAAGCGCAACTCAAAAAAGGCTCTCATAAACAACCGCAACGTGATGTGCTGCATGCGACCAGCTAATGTAGTCCGAGTCGAACAAGCAAGTCGAAGCACGCTGCTCGGAGAGCCTTCTGATCGCTAGGCTCAAGTTGGGTGGGGAGCTAGAGACCAATCCAGAGCAGACAAGTTACCTGTGAACTAAAACAACAAGACCTTTCACATCCAGCGGCTTCACATATCGATTTCAAGCCCATCTTCTTCTCATGAAGTGGGGCAAAACGAAGGACCAAGAACACAGAACGACCAAGAACAACCGTCTTACCTTAAGACTGCATTCGTGTCTAACATTACGCGACTACTCTGGGGCTCCTTCCACAGGTCCGGCCCGCTCAAATGATTGGTTGCTGCATTGGGGGTTTCCGTCGCCGCTCGTATTCTCCCCGCCGACCTCCTCGTTCGTGGACTCCACACACCGACGTCCCGAGCTCCAATACTCGTTGCCCGGGACGTTGGCCACCCGAGATCGAATTGCGTGTAAGCTCAGCGAGAAAGGATTGAATGCAATTCAGCACGGCTTAGCAGGTGCAGGTAGCACGTGGGAGGTGGCATGTGCCCCGAGCATATTGAAAGCTCGTTTTACATGAAATCGAAGCCTTTTTTGAGTAAGATTCTTTCCAGACTCTCACTTCTCATTTACCCATAGAAGGGCAGCAAAGACGACTGATATAGAGACAAACTCCTAAATTCTCAAAAGTCGAATAGAATTTCCAGAAACTGCGCATCTGACCGAGAGCCAAAGTTAGGCGGGCGATGGTTAAAGTCGGTTCAAGCGCTTTCTCTCAATGACCTTCCTAGTAATTGATAAATTGAGAGATCAGAGCAATTCCAACAAGGGGGAGCAGCATCGAGGATGCGATTAAACAGGTGTAAGGCCACACGATGCAGTCTTGCATGATACCCTGCCAAAAGACTCTTGGCGATAACTGGAGAGAAGCGTTTCTGAGGAGTATGTGACGGCAGCGGAGAAGCAAAAAGACGGCAACGGAGAAGCAAGAAGAACTCAACTCTGCAGAGGGAAGACTCGAAACGAGACATCTTCAAGGTAGACAGCGCATGTGAGTCAGCCGTTGTTTGAAAGATTGGCAGCTCCAAAGAGGTTGCTTTACAAAAAATTTGAGAAAGGTGTTGTACTGTTTCTGGACTGGAGTTGAGGCACACTACGAATGTTCTGAAGAGATGAAAGGGACTCAAAGCCTGGTGGACATAAAAGCAAGATTATGAAGATGGAACCGCAAACACTTACATAAGACCGCCGTACAACATTCAAATATTCTGCACCTTGCTGGAGGTTCTCCTATTCGGGGTTGCTTCTGTTATTGTGCCCAAAATGGACACAAACGATGATGAGAAACGTCTAGAAGGCGACTTACATAGCCCACATGCTGCCGCCGGTAGATGGGGCGGCCGTCCTCGTTGAACCCAATTGGCTTGGCGGCGAGCTGGTCCTCGCGAAGACGCCTTTCGATCCTCTCAGCGGCTACAACAGCAAGAGAAAGTGCATCAACAATCTGCGAGAGTTGCACCGCAAAGTGGCTGATCACTGTGACCATGGAGATCTACACCACATAACGTAAGGTAACGAGGTGCTGAGTATGAAAAGGTTCTCTTCTTTAATTTTCGAGCCTAACTTGCTGCTGACAGCACGTGCAAACCCACGTGCAAACCCACAAGCATAGCGCCAGAAGTCCACGCTCAAGCATAAAATTTGAGGCTATCTACGAAACATACACGTTTCTTGTAGCAGTAAACGAAGACAACCGCATGCCTAAATTGACTTTGAAGCACAAGCCCACCTCGTTCTTGCCGCGACTTGTACATGTTGCCGTCATTGCCTCCGGGCACCGCTGAAAAGCAGAAGCCAGAGTATTACATTGAATCTTTTGTTTCGCAGCAGGCATTCGCAACCCAGAGAAAGAAAAGATACTCATACAAACAAGTAAGGCGGGCAAAGATCAAGTGCAGCGGACAATCTCAACCTCATACATTTGATGCATAGGTGAGAGAGAGCCTTGAAATACTTTGTGGTGCTTGACTGGAGGATAAAGATTGTGAAGCGTCACATAAACCGTCAGATTCCACCAATTCAATGGCCCTGCTTTGAGATGCCTCGAGCTTGGTTTCTCACCATTTGCTGTACTGCCGCCATCATGCCGGACACCGATGTGACGAGCTGTTGACAGATGTAAATATCAGTGGTGCAATAAGTTTGCCGTAATCATTGTGATGCAGATTCCAGTACTTTGATTCCGCTTACACAGCGGGTCAGAGCAGCCGGGCTACTCTCTTCTGATTGACCGTATGTACGAGGTGGCCAACCTCAGATGAAGCAGACAAATGTCACATGTGAAGCACCTCAACTAAGTCACATTGGAACCCTTATCACACATTTGCATCTCCTGCATGCAATCCTACTGAAATCGGCAAGAAGTCTTACTTGTCATACGCGGACTCTCTTCTTTGCAGCTCCTCACAGTGGCACCAAAGGCTACACCTGCAGCACCATGCAGCAAACAAAAAAACACTACAACCCTTCACTAGCAAGCGCACTCAGTCAATGCTTATGATTGAGATTAATACTCGAGTAAGGCGTGCAAACACATGGTGGCGATCAGGACATGATACAAGCACCGAAAAAAGTCGTCCAGTCTCCACCATGTTCCATCCTCCATCCAGATCTTACAAGATTGAATGAGAAGCACACGATGCAAGTTAACCACCAAAACTTGAACATGCACTAGCAAGAATTTGAAGCTCAGAAGCATCCGCATACTTCCCCAGTCCAATCTCTTCTGCTCCAGTTTCCAGCTATTCTGGACGTTCAGTGCACTCACTGGTGCCGCTCAATGGCAGGGCGAGGCTATAAGCGCTGGCGCTCATGACGGAATTCCTTCTCTTGGACGTAGAGAATCGTGATAAGAACCTCACTAAAGATACCCTGCAAGCTACTTTCCAGCGCCTTCGGACACTGACAGCTCGAGAGCGCCCTGGTGGGAATTGGGAAGCTCGAGCTGATACCCTAATTTGCACATTGAAATCTGAAGGGTTTTGCAATACCTAATGTAGATCCGAATTGGAGAGGCAACCTGACCGGGTTACCTTTAACGATGTTTTCTCTGGCCTAGGTACTAAGTAAGTCTAAACCTAAGGCTAAAGAGGTTACAGGATTGTAGCAGGATTGGTCCGGCTAAAGTGGTCAAGCAGCTAAGCTGGAGCTTGACCGTAGCTTGAGCATTTACTAGGGTTAGGGTTAGCGGCATTGAGCGAGTCACCGTGAGGCTTGAGCTGCTGTCTGAAGTCACTGAATTGAATCCGCCATTTGATCGTTCCAGGTGTTCGCCTTCAATAGGCTTTGAGGTCAAAATCCACCCACAATCGTCTGCATTCGCAAGTCTGACAAGCTTTATGGCCCAACAACATGATGCCACCACTCTTCTTCAGCATGCGAGTGGGGCCTGGGATTTGAGACTGATATCCATAATTTCCACTTTAACCCCTCCCCCAACACAGAGCTGAAAGTTTGTGCCACTGCACTGGTGCAGACCGCATTGACCACTTCACTGCAGAGCTTGATGCGATGCTCCAGATACTTCAAAGCCCCACAGCTAATGACACGGGCCAGCTAAACTCTCTGCTCGCGACGTTGCAGTTGGCTTTGAGCTGCAAGGAGCTCCGCGCCTCGTGCCCCTTCTCGGACCCCGACTCATTCGTGTGGCAAGCGACAGTTCAAACCCTGGCCCCCGGGGCGGCTTGCAGCCGCCTCTTTTGGCGAGCAAACCGACAGAAGCTAGGCAGCTTTCTAAGTATTCTCCATGAGGTGATTTTAGCGCCTCACCATCGGGTTTCCCTTCGCGACCACTGGCTGTGAAAACGCTTCTTAGCCCAGCACTTGGTTACATTGAGCTTGAAAGACAACTAGGTAGTACGTTTTAGGCTTATCAATGCTCTTGCCTATTGAAGATCCAGGGTGTGTGGTGATAATACTGGGGGATCCCCCTCAGGTATGACCCTGGGGATAGGCGAAATGGTGGCTTTAGCATAGCTGCCTTACATACGTAGAACTTGTGGCTCTCGTGGGTGGCAGTTTCGGCAGCTAGCTTCTCATAAGTGATGGTCGAAGCAGTTCAACGACCAAGATGATTTTGTTGCACACACATCACTAAGATTGAAAGCGAGCGGCTGTTGTTGGATTGGGAACCACCCCTGAGCTTTGAAATCGGGTTTTGGTTCTTGAGGGCTGACCTAAACTCAAAAACCCAAAACCCTTGGAATTGTGAAGTGCGGAGCCTTACGTCTGCTTGTTCCTGGCAGGCACAACCTGCTGCAGCTCAAAAGGCCAAGGAAAGCTGGCTCGACTGCTTGAAAAGGTGCGCAATATTGAGTCGTGATCTTACGTGTGATGTTCTGATCTCAGTGGTCCCCTTCGACGTGAATTAGGGCTCACTTCAATGCAGTCCTCCATAGCACCAGTCAAAACACTTGATAGAAGCTCGTTTCCTTTTGATTACAGCTTCCTACCCGTTCTGTGTGTTCCACCGATTGTTTCTTGCATTGGTTTCGACAAATTCACTTGCTTTCGCAAATGAATAACCCCTTGCGCTTTTAGCTGCTGCGAGACACTGGTCATTAGTGTAACACTCTCTTTTGCAGTGTCCTTTTGCTCGAAGGCAGCGCTTGGAAACCTCTGCCGCTTGTGGATGGTTCGGCGGCGCCTTCGGATTGGACACTTAAGGTCAGTCTTCCAGCTCTCCTAAATGTCTTGTAGATCCCTCTCCAGCTCTCCATATTGTGTTTCAGATTCCTTTCCAGCTCGTCTACTACGCAAGGCTCGTTTGTTAGACAATTCACATCTCGATAGTTTTCCAGGGTTGTTGTCCGCTTTCCTTAAGCATTGACATTTCATCCAGCGGTGGATGACCCTTTCTGAAAGGCCAGACTGTAAGGAACCTTTCATCCGTATTTCATCCGTCCCTGTTCTGACACTTGCCGGAATTTAAGACTAACCCAAAAAGAGAATTGGAAAGAAGAGGCAGTGCACTCTGTTTCGATCCTAAATTGCCTCCCAAACGTCTCCGTCCCCCGTTTAGCTTTGGGGGGGAGTGTTCGTTTCTGACAAAAGAGATTTGTTCGACTTTTTTGACTTTTAATTTTTCCTACTGAATCGAGCCGGCGACCGAAGCACAAGCCCCGCTCATCCTGTTTCTCTCTCGGACCGCCACAGGATGACGTCAGAGAGGCTACTTTCTACGAGATCGAGTTCTGCTGCGCCATTCTCGTCGCCGCTGAGCTTCGTATTCCGTTCCGTTCGTCCCGAGCCCATCTCCCGACCGGAAACGGAACGGCACAACTGCCCGGCACAGCCTCCCGGGCCAGTTCACCCGCTGAGGAGAGCGGGAAGCCGACCGCGCAAGGGGCTGACCGCCAGGAGTTGGTTGACGTCATTGCCTGGGTGAGCGGCAGAGATGACGTCAGACTTTGGTGTGCGGTCAAATTGATGCCTTTGCATGAGCCAGCTTTTATGGAGGCGTACTAGAGTAGAATTGACCCGTTGCCTCATCATCAACGCTCTTCGGGGGCTATCTGGCAGGTGACTCAGAGAGAGCTGCTGTGAGCTCCATTTCCGGATCAGTGCCCCATCTCCTTTGGTTACAGGCTGCAAGCTGGTCTCGAGCCGCTTGCAAAGACATTCTCGCCCGTCTGTTGTATCTGTTCTGGGCCCCTTGCTCGCCGTTCGAATTTGCCTTCTCCGCCTTCTCTCATCGAGTCGCGTGCATGACGAGTTCCTTCTTGTGAACGACTTAACATTGTCAAATATCTATCAGATTATTTGTCGTTGATCAAGTTCTCGTTTGTGTTCGACCGCCTCGCCGCTCTTTGGACCAACTTGATACTTTTGCTCTGCTCATCCTTAAGACTGCCTGCTGACTGCTATGCATCGGGATCGAGATTCCTCTCCTTTCATTCTGCCGCTAAAAGCCTTTTGGAAACCAAACCTGATCTTATTCTAGTCTCGACCGTCGATCCCCATCCATGTGTACTGCTTACCGTCGATTCAAGCCTGGTTTCTTTCCTCACCGTCGATCTGGCTTCACAGGCATACTCCCTGGCGCATGCGGTCTCAGCACACCAGCTCGAGGGCCAACAGCGCCTGGAGGCGGTAAGCTACCAAACCCGGTTGTTCACCCGAACTTCATTCTCAAACTAGGGGTACATTTCTGCCCCGAAGATTTTCATAGGTCTGTCATTTTGAGACTCGCTCGTAGCAATTATGTCCAGTATGGCGTCCTGAGATTCCAATGACCTCTTTAGGCTGCTTGACCCTGTGTGCACTTCCAGAGAATCTTGAGCTTCTCCCTAACACACAAAGCTGAGCCAGGTAAAAAAAGAGTTCAGCTTCAAAGAAAGCCCATCTCTGTGACACTTCTAATCTCCAAGACTCAAACTCACTTTCAAATCTGTCTTCTGCAGATGTTCGTTCACGTAATGGACGTATACGTCATCCCCGGTTTGGTCCTCCTGCTGGCCCAGAGGGAACCCCCTGCCAACCGTGCTGCGGCTGAAGCGATCCTCCACAGCGTGCGGGCGCGCGCGTGCGCACTGGGCTGCGCGCTCTCTGCGGTGTTTTCCTACCTGGACGTTGGGGGCGGTTCTGGTGAGGCGTCGAATGTTCCCCTTCCTACTTTATTGTTCTTATGTGATTGGTCGTTGAGCCATCGCGTTACTTGAATTCTTCAAGTTCTTAGCAATCAGAATCTTGCATTAGCAGGATTGCCATGTCTTTGTTACCTTTGAGGTTCCTCCTTGCGTCCCTTTGCTAGTTTCCGGGCTTACTCTCTGTACCATTGTTAGCAACTCACTTCGTGTCACAGTACTTTTGGTACATTTGCGGCACTACAGCGGCTGGTTAAAAGCTCCTCAGAACACTTTACCTGGGCTCTAAATTCTGGCGACTGTCGGCTTGTGAAGCCTCACGAAAGGGCTGCGTTTATTTATCGATTCGGTCCGACCGTCCGAGCGTCCAATATTGACGGCTGCGACCGACTTGCAAATGAGATCGACGGCCACGGCGGTTTGCACTGTCGAATTTTCAGCGGTGCCCACAAGCACCGCCGAAATGTCACCCTTATATATTGGATTACCAGAGGCCGGAACATCCGAGTTGATAAATTTCTAGAATTTCTTATTGCCGTGAAAGACCGGCACCAAATCCAATCCCCAAAATCCAACAAATCAACAACAAATCCACAAAAACAAACAATCAAAATAATCAACAACAAATCCAAACTCCCTGCGGGGAAAGAAAAAAAAAAAAAAAAACCAACAAATCCAAACTTCACAGAAACAAAACCCCACAAAAACCACAAAATCAACACTCACAAATTTAAGAATTTCTCGAGCATCTTTAACCTTGAAAGTAAAAGCCCTACTCCGAATACAGAAGCACGTCTCAACAGAAAACAAATTGTATTAATGTGAAAGAAATCAGTAGAATGGATGCTGATTACATGGCCAGCTCAACATACTCGACGTATCATTGCTAAGTGTGGCCTCAATATCGAGATTTCTTGTAGTTACATTCGAAGCACAAGTGAAAGTATTGCAGAATAGCAGGAGAAATAACACTTTGTAACACCCACAAGAGATTAGGTTGACGAGCGCACCCATTGACAAGTACGTTAAACCCATAGGCACCCAACCAACTTAACCTTTTCAAACCTCAAATTGCCATACCAGCAACACCGGACCCTCCCTTCATGCTTCAAGGTATATCTGTTCTTGAAGTTTCTGTCACCTACACATACATTGCTCTTTTTAAACCATCATCTCTGAAGCCACGCGCAATTGTTGAGCATATGGTCTTATTTCTCAATTGTCCTCATCGTTTGCAGCCGCGTTTAGCTCGTGGGCACAACCAGGCCTCAAGCCCCACTCAGGGCTCTTTCCCCTCTTCGCCGCTCTCCTAGTCGAACGATTCCCGGGCTCAGTACTTGCACGGGGAGTCTTTTCCGATGCAAAACCTGCTGACGGTCTATCCAGATCGCTGGAATGGGCAACCGGGGGATCTGCCACCGCTCTAGTTGCCACAGTCTTGCAAGCTATTTGGTGAGATGTGTCTGATGGTTTTAACCTAGTTTTAACCTCGCTAAAATTTGCTAAGGACCGTTCTGTTCTTCTTATGGCGAACTGTTGTTCTGTATTTGCTGTTTAATCGGAGGCTGTGATCCTTCGAAAAGGGCCCTTGAAGTGGACGACGTGTCTGTGTATGGGAGAACTCACAAACAGCATTAAGCATGTGGCGGTGAAAGCGGAGTTGCTCGAGAAGTTTAGCAGCCTCTTTTAGAGCCTGGCCAGTGCTTTTCATGTTTACAATGTTTACAGTGCCCAGCTCAGAAAGGCATGGCCCGGAAAGACTCACCCACTTCTTTGTTGCTCATCGTTGTTTTGTAGCCCTTCACTGATAATTGTGCGCTTCGAGCGAGAATAACTGCCAGATCTCGAACGTGTTTGTGCCCTCTCGACTTCGATTGACTTCTCTCTCCGTTTCAACGCCATAATCTTCTTCCGTGTTGCGTTGATCTTCATCGTTCCAATCCTCATCGCTTCTGTAGGACCTGAGCTCTGTCGAGAACCTTCTGGAATCTCACTGAAACCCTTGCCTTGTCCGTCTCGCAGCCGAGAACACTCCCACGATTTTTCGGGCCGCCTCGCTTTGAGCAACACGCAACCACTGCTCGTATTCTCCCAGGTATGTGGTGGTCGAGTTTCTATCTTGCGAAGTTCATATCCTGTCTAGTCGCAGTCCGCGTCCCATTTCGTTCTTAATCCGGATCTTAAGGGAGTGGGCCACACTGCGTGAATTCTATGTCCTTTGAGTGCGCTTGGGGGTTCGCTCATCAATAGTTCGCCGCTCAGTGGCCCCGCTGAATCCTGCTTCAGATAAAAGCCAACGTCGATTTACCATGGCCGTTCATCAGCCCAGTTCAGAGAAAACCGCTTTTGGGGGTCTCGTGTTATTCACTTCTATACTGATGACAAGGCATTTCATAATCACAGGGTTTCGAACCAACCCATGAGACCTGTATGCCGAAAACAGGACAGCAGGCCCGAGTTGTTTGTCTTTCCAACTCTCCCTGTCGGACTGGGCACCCGAGTACATCTGTTACAC
>DF237004.1:155509-267611 GCA_000708835.1 Klebsormidium nitens
TTGTTTTCTTTCGTTCTTGCTCACCCACTTTCCGTGACACCCTGCACTCATTGCCCAATGGAAGATTCTTCAAAAAATCAACGGAAGGTTTGGGGCTCCTGTTCATCTCATCCGCAGCTTCGCATAACGTATCCGTCACTTTTGGTGCAGTTGTTCAAACAAAAGGCGGACGCCGTACTCGGGGCGGCTGGCTGGCCCGGTACTTGCCCCGGAGTCCGGTCAAGCAGCGGCGGACCGGATGGCAGCGGAACAGCCGGAACGGAAGACGGTTTGAGCAACGAACTTCTTCCCATGGCGGCACACATAAGGGTAAGGTCTTGCGCTCGGCCGAACAGCTGGTGTTAATCAGGGCCTAAGCTGAACATTCTATCGACCTTTGCTCACAACGAGTACACGTTTCTCAGAGGCTCATGGACGGAATCTGTACCGAACTGTGTTGTGTGGAGGGATGCGGAACAACAGGGAGGAGCCTACCATCCAGTCTCTATTGCGTCAGAACATGAGCAAATTTTCGGCGGACACTCTTCCTTGCACTTTTGAGGAGCTCAGGGCTTGTTTCTCTATTTTTTGCAGGTATGGTCCGATGAGACTCAAAGCTTCAAGACAGCGTCCCTGCCGGTACGTCACCAATGCGTCACTCCACGTTATTTTCTTCGAACGTGGGACCCTAGCGTATGCGAGTTTGGATTGCCGCAATTTGAACCAGGGTTAGCTGGGGTTTGCAGGGGATCAGATTTGTGTAGGAGGCGAAGTCGCAGGTTTGCCACTTCTGGGTTGCACTCCGTTGCTTAAAAGAGGCTAGTCTTGAGTGATCCACGTGGCTGTCACGGCGCCCTTGAACCTGCAACACCAGCTTTAGATTCGCCGCGAGATTTTTGCACGTGCAGATCGGGGCGACGAGCCGCTTCATGATATATGCTTCTTGGTCGCTTGACGCGAGCGAGCCGGCCAGGCTTTCTTTAGCCACACCACGATCATTGCTCCGTTCACTTTTTTTGTCCTTTCAATGCCACTCGGCATTTGCAAATGACGTCGTCAATGAAACTGGACCCTTGATATTGACGTCGTCACTGCTTCTAGAGTGACCTGTCAGCCGTTTTTTGCTTGGGTCGCCCTTCGAAAGACCCGCAAATAACTAAGCTGCTAGTATTCGACGTCGCTGCAGGGCCTCTGCGTACACGAGAGCGCGTTTCTGCTCCGGACGCAGGAAGCGGTCCGTATGTCCGTTCTGGCGTCCGATTCCAGCCCGCGAAAGTCGAAAGACACCCACGATTCACTTGGAAAAGTCAGAGGCTTCGACATGCTCCATAAGCTTACAGGTGGGACCTCGCGCTGCCTCATTCTTTTTCCATCCGCACCTTTTGCTTCTTCTCTTTCCTTCTCCGTGCAATTCTTGCTGCCGCTTCCTCGAAGCCTATCCCTATTGGTTTCCATCCTCCGCAAAGACGAGCAGCCGGGCTTCTTGCTTGAGTGTCTCCGTTTCTTGTCTGCTGCCTGCGGGATTGAAAGCCGCCGTGTCTGAGTTGTGTGCGGCATCTGCAACAGCTTTTTCTGGAAGCTTTTCTCAACGTTTCCGTTCTTTCCGTTGTCCCGTCCGGCGACTGGTCCGAGCCCCGGGCTAGCAGACTGTGTGCGCAATTTGAGGACGTTTCGAAACTCCCAAGTTTCTATCTCTCCTCAAACGGCAACTCAGATATTCTTCCAAGATTATTTTACGATCATTCGCTTGCGACACGTGCTTTGTAGGAATCGAATGATTGCTCGGTCGTTCATACGTCTGTCTTCGTTTTCTGCAGGTTCACTTCCCCTGCTTGGCTCGCGGCTCCGTGTTGCGGGCGTTTGCGACCTACTTCATGCACCGGGCTTGCTCGGTTGACGACTCGGTTCCTTCTACCGGGGGCCCCGTTGTTCCATTAGACTTTCTCGTAGGTATGAATCGGGGAGGATTGGCCCCTCATAGGCACTGGAATCTTACAGACCCTCGCGCACCATTCGCGTCGCTGGTAAGGGACACCGCAATTGGGAGAAAGAAAGGTGAGAAGTGCAGTAGTTTAGATGTGGTAGAGGAAGAAGATAGGCATGAGCATCCGGATGTTTTAGGCATGGCTCTCAACTTTTTTGGGGTTGCGAAGATGCTAAGAAAGGATTCGCGGATCCTTGGGACAGGTTTTGAGCGGCCGAGGGGAAGACATAGCAGGCGCAGCTCGGAAAACGAGCCCGCTCTAGAGCTCTTGCTGGGTGTAGATCGGACGAGTAGGCCGAACTCTAGAAGGACGTCACGCGCGGATCGTTAGATGAGTTATAGCAGCCGCTGATGGATTGCCGCATTAGCGTCCATCCTCCGGTATAAGTGCTGCACAGAGTCGTCAAAACGTAAAGAACCATTTCACCGCGTCAATTGGTTTTCGATACCAGAATAGATGGAGGTGCACACTGCAGGACTGATAGACAAGACCGCTTTTTTGTTTGCGAGCGCAGCCACAAGGAATGTTACTGCAGGAGATATGCGAGGAATCCGGTCTAAGAAACAGGCCGGACTTGATACTCAAGCTAGCTAGTGCCGGGACTTTGGTCTGATTGTACAAAACATTTATGTTCACACCGTGAAAATCAAGCGGATCGTTTGATTGCCGGCGACTTTGTGGGATTCCGTTCGCGCGCGCTGCCTTGATCATTGAGTTGATGTACATACTACAGTCCCGTCGACCTCAGGCTGCTTGCTTGAAGCTTCAGTTCGACTGCTTTTGTTTCCAGAACATTTTTGGACATGTTTGATTCCGGCCAGCTCATTAACAAGTCAGTCTCTGTAATCAAATCGCGTCTCGAGATCACAGCTTTAGCGCGCCGACTACCGGGACTGGCTTTGCTGAAACCCGGAGCCGTTCATGAATTAATGCAAGATCGAAACAAGCTTTGCGCCCTTGTGCACTCCTTCCTTAATCCAGGTTCTGTTTTAGAATCTGATCGCGACTGCATGTGTGTGGCATGGAGAGGCTAAGTGGTCGCATGCATGTTCTAATGCATGCGGGTTCATGTGGGCCGGCGGCGGAACTCCTCAGCATATCATCTTCGGCTGGCCTTATCGGGACTTTTCGAAGCTTTGCAAGCTCGGCCGTATGTACAGATTAGTAATGATCGGTAAGGGGACACGCAATAGTAGATTCATTAAAGTAGGTGTCTGACGTAACAATCATATAAGGGTCGGACTTGCTGCATATTGGGATGATGGTTCATCCGGTTCCGTTCTGAAATCATGTGAAAGGTTCGAACCAAAAAGGACCTGGAGCGAGACGCGCTTGATGCAAGCTAGCCAAAAGTCTCAGATGCCATGCTGATCCAATGATCCCGCAAAGAGCGCTTTAACTCGTAGCGCTCGTTCGATCAGAATGTCAATGTTACAGGAAAAAGAAACAACGGAGTAAATGACCAAAGGGACCTATCCAGTGTCCTATGGATAATACCTATGCAAGCATGTGCTGTCAGGACTCAAAGGAGAGTTTTCGAACATCGCGACTTCAGTTTTAACCGAATTGACTAACATTGGTTATCAAACCATCGAAGCTGCCGCAATCAGAATGCCGCTGAGTACGATACTTGCGCTCAAGGTCTTTCCGCTGCCTGCTGCTCCACCCGAGGTTTGTGCGCCGACGTCACTCGTGTTCGCTCCGTTGGGAGGGGGAGGAGAGGGGTCCGTTGGGCTGGGTGTAAGCTCAGGGGTGGGCGTCGCTGTGGGAGACGCTGGCATGAGCTTTGGCGGAAGCGCAACGGTCGGAGGAATGGCCGAGCAGCTGGACAGAGTGAACTGCGGCTGATCGTCCGTGACGTTGGTCGAGCACTTGGAGACGGGAGCGATGGAGTTGAACAAAGTGGACGTGAGGCAGCCGCACGTGCCGTCAAAGTTGAGGCAGGGCGCGTACAGCCTCTTGCAGCCGCCGGTGGAGAAGGAGAGGATGTCGACACCGCTTGAGATCCCGTCCGTGGCGTCGTGTAGGAAGAAGGCGAGGTCGGTGGAAGACGATTTTGCGAAGACGCCAGCGTAAGCGGTCCCAGGCCGGTTTGCGGTGTCGTAAGCGATGACCATGGTCGTCATGGTCGAAACACTCAGTTCCTGGAATGAACAATGATCAGGAAATACATAAGAAGCACGCCAAATTTGTTCGCCTAGCACGTTCATGAACCGGAATTCCTATTCTGAGCAATCAGCTCTGCCTTGAATACCGAGAAACGGTGAGTTCTGTGCTGTACAGCTGCTTCCAAATCAGTGCGAATCTCATGCAGCGAATCAACGGACCCCAGGAACACCTACTATCGGATGCTGCATACCTCAGATATAGCTCCTGCATAGATTGGCTTGGAGGGGTCATTTGTCAACAGATAGACCAAACCATCTCTGTCGTCCACAGAAACGCCTCTGAAGGTCTGGTTGAAAGATGACTGGAGCCACGAAACAGAGCCACTCGCCACTTCTAGCCTGCAAAGCACAATTGAGAAAGGGACTTTTAGTAAGTTTTGACTCAACAAATGAAGATCCTTGCCTGAAAGCCTTTGTGTTCTCAAGTGAAGTGTGGCGAAAGACGATAATGCTTTTTCAATCCTTGCTTCATCTACTCTTTCAGTATTCGTGCTAACGGGGAAGTTCAGACGTCCAGGATCCGTACTATCACAGCACAGAATTAGGTATAAACCACGATGGATCAATGTAGATTCCGCAGTGAAACTCACCGAGCCGCAAAACTTGTCTTTCCAGAGCTGGCATTCCAGCTACTGTATGAGCAAGCTGCGACGTAAAGATACTGCGCACTTCCTTCCATAACCACGCTCATGTAATCAGAGGTAGTTGTATCTGCTGGTCCAAGGTCTACGAAGCTCCAAACGTGTGTATCTAGATTGACCTTCAGCACCTGCAGCAGGGAGTATTGCTTTGAAATGTATGCGGATTCCGATAGATCTTGCACTTCGAAATTCATCCAAGCAAATCCTCTTGAGGTCCTGGTGGTTCCGAACGGCCAGCTTTGAAGCTGGCATGTTGATTGTGTTTGATACATGTGAAACAGATAGCGACATAGAAGCGTTCAGAAATCATGTACCTCACCTGAACCTTTCCACCGGACCGGTTTGCATCCTGAGAGACGTAGAAGGCGCTTCTTCCAGGAACATCGAACGCGACTCCCGAAACGAATGGCAAGAAGCCCTTCGGCGAGAGCTTAGGCCCAGGAGCTGGGTTGCTGGGGTCCGAGAGATCATATAAAGCAAGGGTGGATCCCATGCAAATCCACAAAGTCTTTGTCAGCGGGTCATAGGCGATGCTGTTGAACGTTTCTCGCGAACGAAGGTCTTGAGATGGTCCGAACACTGTCATTTGGCTGCCTGCATCAGGAGAAAATGGATTGGATTCTGCAGCCTGAAGTTTGCACAGCTAGGATTTAGGTGAAAATCTTGGACAGAAAAGTGCAAAATTCACACAGTTCAATTCATTGCTTTGTTGTGACTGCCAGAAGCTGCTCAAAAGCTCTTGTCACTAACCTGCTTTGAAGCTTCAGACTTACTTGTATAGTTGACGATTGACAGCATGTTGCTGAAGCTTGATGGGGATCTTTGAATAGCGGTCGCCAGATAAGCGAGTCCTCTGGCAGTATCCATGGCAAACAGCTGAGCTTCATTGGGGGTGGTCAAGCTGATGGACTCATCAGGACATCGGAACACGTTGCTTTGATTGAGGCTAAGAGATACTGGGATTCGCCAAAACTGCAGGAAAGAAATATACACGAAAGCAGATTAGATTTCTAAGGGATTGGAAGGCATCTCAATGAATGCAATGAAGTTGAGTCCCAGCAACCTGGTCATAATGTCGTATTTCGAGCTTTCGAAGCAGCTTAACAACGATCCAAACGATGTTTGAAGAACGATATCTGCCTCCAAGATCGTTCAAAATTCGGGATTTCAACAGTTTACCTGTTGGTCGATCGCAGCAAAGAGATACTCTTCCGTTTCATCCAGAAACAGATTGCCGTACCGATTTGACCTGCAAGCAAACCACATGAACTCTGTTACCAACCTAGGTTCCGACCAGAGCAACCTTTGCAAACGAAAACCAGCGCAGAACAACCTAGCGTCTAAGTTTTACTGTTCTGAAACTCGATAGAAGGTCACAAGAATGCAGCAGTCCTCCTTGCTGAACCAATTTGAAATGGATGAACTCAAAATTTTGGGCCTCATATGAATACTCACGTATCGTGCATCTGAAGGTCGGAAATGACGGTGATCTGCGCAGCGAACCACCAAAGAAGCGTAAGCTCGCTGGTATACATTAGTAGAAGGATAGTCCAGAAATGTTTGAATCTTCTCATTTTCTTCTTTATCAATGATAGGTAGCGTCTCCCGATCTGACCTCTGCTACGCTCCTCTCATGGTTACATAAAATCAGTAACATTTGCGCGCAGCAGAGCTTAGGCAGGATGTTTCTT
Organism: Klebsormidium nitens; assembly: GCA_000708835.1. Lineage (NCBI taxonomy): Eukaryota > Viridiplantae > Streptophyta > Klebsormidiophyceae > Klebsormidiales > Klebsormidiaceae > Klebsormidium > Klebsormidium nitens. The sequence continues at coordinate 161,974 of DF237004.1, forward strand.
TCTGAATTTCGTTTAGCTTGTTGACTGCGTGACTTGCCTTGCTAGGAAAATAGGCTCTCTCTCTGTGCACGGTAGAAACAACTAGAACATTGTTTCTCCTGGAAACAACGTCGTGGATCTCGCCACTTTTACAACCATTCGGAAAATCTTGGAATTTGGAGGTTGGGGGTAGAACACAGAGCTCCCTGAAAGATACAAAAGAACAAGGGGACAGACAATAGGTGTCTGTTGCTTGGTTCTTCGGCTGGTGGCACCAACATAATGAAAAATAGGTCCTTTAGCCCCAGCTTCTAGAAACAACGTACCTGATTTGCGGATCCCCCTGGCAGGCATCCAGGAAACGCGTACACAGATTTAGTGGCAAAGCTCAAAAGACCGAGAAGAGCCAGCAGAGCTGAAGAACAGGAAAAGCGCTCATTCAGCCAGCCAGCCATCCTGCGAGCTGTAGGAGTCGTCCTTTCTGGTCCCCACGCTTCGACCTTCCAATTAGTATCCTGGAAGGCTCTACCGTCTCCACAGCCTCGCACTAGCGCAAACAGAAGTTCCAGTCGTTTGGTACTGCTCAGCCGAGGCAAGACTTGATACAAGACAGCCGAAACCCACTGTGCCAGAGGGCGCACTAACACGAATTCAGCAATGATCGGCCTTTCAGATGGGGACCAGAGGGGCGCCCTCGCCCGTCCTCGCTCGAAATACCTTGTTTTTCAAGACGAATAAAAATGCTAGATCTTATGTGGCGGGAAACAATCTGCATACAGTATTTGCAATCCGCTCTGAGCAGTCTGAATTTCAAGCTTCAGGCCGGGCTCAGTGACGATCCGCGGCCGCGCGCCGCGTCGAAGCTGGTGACTCACTAGCTGGTGGTCAACACCAGTCTATTTTGGGTGAGACGCTGGCATGCAATCGGTAGAGACCCGAACACCCTCGCGCCTCGTAACTACGTCAGCAAAAAGTTCTTTAATAGAGGGGACCACTGACGGTACACTGCGTCCAAGGCTTCATCATTCATATTGCAAAGCCGTTATGTAATCATTCCTATCTCAACTTCTGCCAACCGACACGACACATACGTGTCTGCAAGCTTGGCTAGAAGGAGTAGCCTGAGATTCAATCCCCTTAGAAAGTACTCTTATAATAATCTGTGACTCTCCATCAAGCGCATCATGCACTTTGAGACATGACCATTACGTTCGTAGTATGCCGCTTTGAAGCTTCAAGATTCATTTAATTGTAGCCAAGATAACTTATGATAGGTGCATTGTCTACTTCGAAAACTAGCAGGCCCGATAATCCGAATGGTGACCAGCTTTGTGGTACTCCGGCTAAGCTCGACGACCCCGTCGAACTGAAGGAGCTAGATCATACTCGGAATCAAACGTTTGGCATCACCCACAAGGATAAAAATGAAATTTCCGATGCGACCATACGGAGTCATCACGATATAAAGGCTCGCTATTCAGATCAAGCGAATGTCAACCGCTAATTTGATTTTCCTAGAGTTAACAGACTTCATAACGGACACGGAGGGCAGCTCCTCCCGTATCGTCTTGACGTAGGTGTCTCAAAAAAATTCCGGTGCGAAGGTCAGCCTAATGGCAGCGAAATATTGATCCGCCCTAAACTGCACGAAGTATGTTTCTTCGAATGCAACCCGCTGCACTTGGCCACTTGCTCTTTCTACCACCAATTGTCACAACCTCGGATTAATGGTCACAAAGCCTCCGTTTTTCGTTGGTTTCTCTTCATAGAGACGACCTCCTCCTTAAAGCAGAGCAGCGGCAACTATTGAGCTGCTCATCACCAGGATGCCTTTGGATACTTGGAAGCCCAGCGAAGCTGCAGACTTTTTAGCCACAGTGCCGTTGCCGCTGCCAGCGGGTGGGGTCCCCGAGTTCTCCTGGCCGGAGCCCGGTGCGTTCGTTCCGTTTGTTCCGTTCGGCGAAGGTGCTGGACCCCCTCCCGGAACCAGCCCCGGAGCAGGCGCGGGAGCCGGAACCGGAACGGGAGGCGGTGGGGTGAACACCTTGGGGGGAGGTGGAAGAATGGGCGGGCTAGGAGGGGCCGGCGGGGGAGGAGCCGGGCACGTCGCCAGGGTGAAGCTTGTCTGATTATTGTCCGTGGTCGAGCACTTGGCGACCGGGGTGACCGCATTAAAGAGGGGGGAAAAGGTGCAGCCGCACGTGTTGTCGGGGTTTAGGCAAGGGGCGGCGCTCGCGCAGCCGCCGGTTGAGATGGACAGAATGTCGACGCCGTTGGCGACGCCGTCTGTGGCGTCGTGCAGGAAGAAACCGAGGTCGGTCCCTGAACCGGACGCGAAGACGCCCGTGTATGCTGTCCCCGGCTGGTTGGCGGAGTCGTACGTCATCACCACGGAGTGCGTTGTCGAGGTTCCGAGGGGCTGGACGGAAAAGGAACTGTTGGATGCTGTCCGCTTCGTGCCAATCAGAGAGCACGTTTCTACTCAAGAACATCGGTTGCAACCTACATCAACTTTCGACAGTGAGGAGAAAGAAGGGAGAGAAACACATCAGCAAGCAGTCCGAGTTCAAATTCTCACTGGATTTCGGGGGAACTTCAATTCCGTTAGAAACTGCAGGGCAGAACAGCATCGGTTGCAAGTCACGTGCAGGGTGTCCCGTGCCGAATGAAAGGGCATGCGGTAGAAAAAGTCAAGCAATCCAATATCAAAAGCCTTGTCTCAGTATGGCGATGCGTGTACTTTTGTCGAGAAGCTCACGTTGGATGTGTTTGCCACGTAGACAGGATTTAAACGGTCGTTGGTTGAGAAATAGACCCTTCCATTCTTGGAATCGATAGCGACTCCTCGGTAGTTGTTGGCGGGAAGAGAAAATATCGATGATTGCCCCTGTGCATCAACCCTGTGGAAAAAGTACGTGAAGTTGGTACCTTGATCCGGTTCCCTTTTGGCGCTCTGAGAATCGAAGTGATAGCTGTTCTTACGATGGAAGTTCTGAGAATTCGGCATTGCGGTTAAATGTGAATGAGCACGAGTCAATATGGATGACAAGAAGGCAAAGATGGGGGAAAAAAAAGGGGACGTAATCGTCGGTCCGTACACCTGCTCACTGTCATTTTAGGAAAGTTCTCAATGTCTGAAGAATCATCTGATGTTCAAGACTTGGACGACCGCGGTCGAACGGTTTTCTAAAACAGACTCGGCCTTACCGTAGAGCAACCGCTGCTTTCCCACTGAACGAACTGCTGTAGGTGCAGCCAGCAGCGTAGACTGCCTTCGTGGAGACATCGACCGCCATGCTTACGTAATCAACTGCAGACGTGTCCGCGGCCACAAGGCTCACGTAGGTCTTCTGGCGAGTGTCCAGGTTGACTTTCAAAAGCTGCGGCCAGAATGAGAATGTAACCTGTCAGTGAATGCTTGAAACAGCGCAAAAGAAAAGTCTGTGAAATTGCAGTTCGTTTAGTAGAAGCCGTGTGCACGAAGATGTCTCTACAGCGAGCAGGCAAGGGATGCGTGGTGCATTCTTGTGTGCGAGTCAGTCTGCTTGGAGATGGTCTGAAACCTGATTAACCTTTGGAATCACTATTACCTGCGACCTTCGAAGAGAGCAATCGGTTGAAGAGCAAGCAGAAAAGCAAAAGTAAAACCGCTGTACTTGCAGGACTTTCGGATGGCTGCTTATGTTTCCTGACGCGACCACGCGAAAATGGCTACTGATCGTGATTGTTCTTCAAGAGCTGAGCGGCATTCTGAGTGATGGATCTGGCGAGATCTCTCCTCGCTTGCATCGGGACTGAAAAGTAAAGTCATCGGGCCTTCGTTCGGAAACATTACCTGCAGGACGCCGTTTACTCTATCGGTCTGGGACAGATAATACCCGGTGCGTCCCTGGATATCAAAGGCGAAGCCCGCTGGCAGCGGTGCAAAACTAGTGGTAGTAACGACGGGCCCTGCGACTGGATTCGTGGGGTCCGACATATCGTAGAGCACCAGATTGCCTCCAAGTGACAGCCACAGCATCTTGGTCTGAGGGTCGTACGCGATGCTATTGAAGTCCGCGGTCGTGGACAAGTCCAGGGCCGAGTTTCCAACGAACGCGAACTGATCACTACCTGCAGACGAATTGATTATATTATCGATTGCCACAACGGGATGTACCTAGTACTTTTGCAGGTCAAGCGAAGTCCCTGGCGAGTTTCCATTGCAATCAGCTTCAGGTGCGTTCTATTGACCTTGCAGTGCTTGAAATCTGTTGATACCTCAACGAGTACATGTATGACTTCACAATATTCGAAGAGCCTGCTTGAAATTCAGCCGTCTCGCTCTTGATCACTTGCTTACTTGTGTAGTTTAAGATTGTCACTTTCATGGCAGCTCCCGTTTTCGTTGCCAAGTATGCAAGGCCCCTCTCAGGGTCGATTGCATAGCGTTGCACTGCGTTTGCCGCCGGCAAGCTGATGGAAATATCGGGGCACATGAAGACGTTGCTCTGATTCAAGTTGAGAGAAACTGGGATGCGCCAGAACTGCACAAGAACGAGAAGTTCAAGACGCTGTACGACTTATATAGGGCAAACGCTGAGGATCTGGCGAAGAAGGGCAGCCAGCAAGGCTGCCTGGTTCGAACGTGGGAGTTGGGTCTACTGTGTGCAGTCGGTGACAGATCTGGAGTAAAATCAACTTTGTCCTTCCAAGTTTTAAATCCAGATGTTCCAAAACAATACGACATTCGTCATAGCAATATGGTCTGCATATGAGTGGACTACTTCTCTATGTCCTGCTGGCCTGTAAGGTCGTTACAAGATTCTACCAAGCTAAAGAATTGCTTGCTACTTACTTGTTGTTTGACAGCCGCAAAGAGCAAGCCATTCGTTTCATCGAGGACGAGGTCCCCATAGTATCCTAACGTGTCATGAAACTGCAGGTCACTGATAACCGTGATGGCGCTGGCAGAGCCACCAGGCTGGCACCCAGGAAAGGCGTTCGTTACTGAACAGCCAACGACGACCAGTACAATGCTGAGAAGAACCTTCGCAAACAAACCATCTGAGCGCATTCCAGACGGAGCCGCCATCTTGCAAGTTGCAGACGAATTTGCAGAATGTTGCGGCTTCAGACCAGCTTTCCTATATTCCTACGTCTTCAATTAGTTCTTTGCAATGCTGTCCTGTACGAGCCCTCCAGCCAGGGACCTTTCAGTGCTTTGACAGTCCTCGGCCTCGTCAGGCCACAATCACTAGGAATGTGGAGAACCACTGAAGGTCTTCCGCATCGCCAGTATTCATTTGACTAATTCTCTGCCTGCTGGCATCACGAGGCTAAGGTATGTTCGTTCGCGAACAGCAAACTACTCTTGGCATCAGTCTTGGCTGCCAGTGCCGGAAGACGGCGATGCGAAAACGACGATAAATTTTCGTCCTGCCGAAGCGTTATGCAGACGATCATCGCTCGCGAGGTGATTGATTGTACCTACCTACTCTCTTGAGCGACAACAGATTTCGAAATGGTACGAGCGCCTGCGAAGATCGGACGGTGAAGAAAGTCGCATTGCCCAGTTGAACGGCTCGGATCGTCACACCAGGCTTACAGACTGCAAATCGACTCAACTTTCAGTTGGTCAGTATCCTACTAAATTTCCCTCCGTGTCTAGCTACAGTAGGTAGGTTGCTTTCCCACTTGAGACTGCCGCTCACCGGCCTTGAATCCATTTAACGTGTCCCTTCCTGCCGGCCAGCTTCTGAGATCACTGATGCACGCCTCTGTATTCTGTGGTTGTAATTTGTAGTTGGTTAGCTTTTCCAACTCCAAGTCAAAGCAAGTGATCCCTTGCATCTGGATCCACTGTTGCATGGGTCTTCCCGGGACCGAGTTAAAAGAGACAAGGAATCAGGTATGCTGTTGTGAGTAGCGGCGCTGCAATAGGCAGTGCCAAGGTCTATCTTGAGTGCGGCAAAAAGGTAGTAGGAATGTGAACATTGCTGCGGATGACTTGGAAGTGAGGTTGAAGTCACCAGGGGCAAGGGAATGGGCACAAGGAGGACAGGAAAGTAAAAGTTCTCTATGAAATCTTTGGAATTAAACCTAAAAGGGGTCTCCAAGCCTATGCATTCAGGCACATAGGCATTGCAAGGGGCAGCGAGCTTGTGAGCAATCATGAAAGGAAAGGGAACGCAGTCGTCCACAGTGTCATCGCAGGTAAGAATCCTTCAGAATGTGGCTTTGATTGGTATTACAAGCAGCAGGACCTTGCTCATCGTGAGAACCGCATCCTGATAGTGGGCAGCCCCATGCAAGGAAGAGGGAACAAAGATAGCCATGAGCAGGTCGACATTGCTCTCTCCAGCAGTCTGCAATGTATCAACTGGCATTTTGCTCGGTAAATGCTGCACAGCATTGGTGACAAAGCGGCACAGGCCTTGCGTACTTGCGCTATATGGCTGCGGCAGTGTGCTTGCCCAGGCTGTGAACCAAGCTCACAGACATCCTTGGAGGCTCCTGCTTTGGAAACTTATCAGCATGCACGAGGACCCTCTGGGCCAGACAACCTGAGCAGGAGGATATGTGGTTTGAATGATTCCCCTGAATGAGCACTTTGTCTGCCAAAGGGCCTGGTTTCAAGACAGGCAAAGTAGAGACCCCACGAAAGCAAGGAGACAGCATTTGCACATAAAGGACAGAGCAACATTGAAGTGCATGTTTGAGACAGCCTTTCCTTGAATCACCGGGCACCCCTTTTGTGAAGCAGTTCAACATTCTTTGGTAAACTTAGGAAGTCTTTTGGCAGGGCATGTCCCGGTCTCTGGCGGAAAGCTTTGAGCGGGTGGAGAAGACCATGTCGTTGGGGGCCACTTTCCGGCAGACGTCTCCCGATCGGGTGGGCATCTCCGCAAAGGCCCCGCAGGCAACGGCTAAAGAAGTGGTCCTGAAGCGGCAGCTTTCAGACCTCTCAAAGGAGTTCAATGCCCTGGACAAGCAGCATAACAAGGCTACTACGAAGGTAAGGCTGTGCGGCAGACCCAAGACTTACTGGCCAACGGAGGGCTATTCATACACGGGGAGATGGGAGATGTGTAGCCACAAAGCGGGTAGGCGTCAACATAACACGTGTCCCGCTACCCAAATGTTGGAATCGACCTTCTGGTCTTGGCAGCTCAGACCTGAGAAGAGACTAGATGGGATGCACGGGTGTGAGCAAAAGCAGCTTGGGAAATACCTAAGGATCGTCACGGAGGTCTGACTTTTCTCAGCCTGACGAATTCATTTTCACACTAGCAACCCCGGAGTGCTAGACAGAGTCCAAGAATACTTCAATGGCTGGCCAGTGAAGAATGGCATCACTTTCCACCTCCGTGCAGTATGTGTGGTGTACATATCGTGTAACAAAACACGTCTGTAGATAGGCCTGGGTTCAGACCCACACTCCGCTTCTCCCCAAGCAGCTGGACAAGATTTTGATGAGGGAACCGATTAAACAGTAAATGGTAGATCCCCCCTCCTCTTCATCTTTGAACAGAGTACGCGTTTGTGAAAAATTGGACAAGGGCAGGGCGTGATCTCATCTTTTGGTTGCCTGTGCAGCTGGACGAGGTTCTAGAAGAGGTGAAGCGGCTGCGCGCCTGTCACGATGACAAGGAGAAGGAGGCCCTGTCTCTACGAAGGGCACTGGAGCGGCTCCGCCTCGATAAGGAGGAGGAGAGCGCCGCCCTTGCGACCGACAAGGCCTACATCTGCAAGCTGGAGGCCAAGGTGGCTGCCCAGGCAACAAGTGAGGCCCTACTGAGAGATGCTCTGATCAGAAAGTGGCAATCCGTGGCACCGCCTTCTTCAATATCGCTGCAACGTCAAGGAAGAGAAAAGGGATGGTAAACGAAGACATATGTCTAGCTAAAGTCATCATTCTCTGCCTATTCGAACTGGCGCCTTAATCTTCTGTAGCGCTCCTTCCAGCCTTACACGTCGCTAAAGGCTGGCGAGATGTTGCGAGTCAAGCTGCAGTTTCAGCACCCCACCGTAAGGTCTTTCAAGGCGGAAAGGTCTGGCTACTGGACGGGGTCAAATGCTAACCTGCGAGGGTTTGCGCACAGGCCTGGAGCAGCTCGAGAAGCACTCAGCGCTGCGTGCACGCAACAAAGAGCTGCAGGAGAGTGTCCAGAGCTTGCACGCCGTGCTGGCGTCGACCGAGGCGGAGCTGGGGAGCCGGAACGAAGAGGTGAGGTGGAATCTGCTGCTTGCTTCTGAAATGCACAAAATTCGAGGGTGTAGGGGAAGTGGCTTCGACAAGGAAGATGGAAAGCGGGCTCGTGAAAGTCTCTTGAGTAAAGGTTGTCCGGGGAAATTGCTTTGCGAAGAGGAGGGCTTGGATAGACTTTCGAAGGCAGGACTTCCAAGAACGGCGTCGTGACGAGGAGCTTTACAGAAGGCTTCGAGGATGAGCATTTGAGGGGAAAGTATCCGACGAAAGAGGAATCTGAGAAGAGGAGAAGAGCAAGACACATTTCAGCCGGCCTTCTAATCTCTCAAGAAAAGCCTTTAATTTACTTGCTTACCGACAACGTGTACAGTGGTACGTGCAGCTTCTGGTCAGTTGCTGTTCGGAGCAATCGCTGACGCAGTGTTCCTTTTGCGCCTCTTCAGATTGAGAAGCTGCACATCGCGTTGAAGGTGCGGGCGGAGGACCTGCGGAAGGGCGGCTTGTCCGACTCGAAGGTACACAGCTTCTGCGGACAATCTTCTTCGCCTTATTGGCATGTATCTCGTGATTTATTCAATTCGCGTTCAGAACGTGGACACTTCAAGTTCAAACGGCTCAGCTCCTTTTCCTCGTCTTCTTGAAGACGCAAAGGTGCTTCCAGAAGTCGCTCCTTTCTGTACGTGTTCCTGCCCGAAGATAACAAGCTTCTGAAAGTGATATCCTCTTGTTGTGACCAAAAGCGAGATCAAGGCATTCTTAGGACCCTGTCAGCCCGCTGCTGGAAGTCACCACATTTTCGCTTAACCTCGAACATGAGTGCCCTGGCTAACGTCGCCACAAACCTCCTCCCAACAGAGCACTTCCATCAGTCAAAATATCCAAGTCGTTCTACCCGCTGAAGGCAGACGCTGGCATTGTTTTCTTGGTCGAACCAGCATTAGCTGACCCGCTCACGTGTCGACGTTCCGTGCAGCCGAGCCTGCTGTTGGAGCTTGCCAACGAGCAGCAGGAGCGGATGAACATCGCGCTCAAGCTGGCGGAAACCGTGCAAGAGAACAACAAACAGCACGAGCAGGTATGACACCGCCTGAAAAATGCAGAAGCAAGGCGGATGCAAGGCCTTCGATGCATCTTTAATCAGACTGACGTTGTTGAGTCCTGACGTCGTTCGAATTTAAGCTTCAGATACGAGTAATGTTGAAAGGTGTCACATGTTTGGGTTGGGAGAGAACAAGCTAAGCACGGTTTCCAAGTTTGCGGTTTGCAACAGTCCTTTCCCGATCATTCTCCAGAACCTCTCCGAGCAGACGTGATTTGAAACTGCTGTTTTTTAATTCACCTTGTTCACTATGCCCTTGAGGTTGTTCCTGAAAAGAAGGTAGGCATCACACGAGCGCAAAGATTGCCGACGAATCGGCGGGTCCTTTGATGAAAGCTTGTGGACAGATTGAGTGTCAGATTGGGGCAGCTGCATGATCCCAAAGCCTATTGAGCGCGCTTCTGGAAGTAAAAAGCTGAGTCTCGATTTCCGCACCGCCTCCGCAGATTGAGATCCTGGCGGAGAGGCTCAAGGCCAAGACCGCGGAGTGCGAGCGGACGGCGAAGGAGGCGGACGACAAGTACCGGACGCTGCGGCAGGAGACCCAGAAGCAGCTGCACGCGTTTGAAAACGAGGTGAGGCTCGACGAGAGGTCCAATAACTGCTCTGTGAGGTCCTTGAGAAAATGCGTTCACTGAAAAGGCGATTCCATCCGTCCTTCAATGTAATTGTTGGTGAGGTTCTTCTATATTCCTGAAGCCTTTGTTTTGACGGATGCTTCGAAACGGTGATATGATGCGACGCGAAGAAGCTGAATAAAGTCTGCGAAACGTCCTTCCTTCGCAGGAGGAAACCTCAGGAACTTGGTGAACATGTTGACTAGTATTTTGAAAGCAAACTACCATCTCGTGAAGGTTAAGCAACCACTCTTGAGACATAGTAGTATGCTTCCTTCACTTGCGTTTAACCCTTCACTCACCCGTTAACGCAGGTCGCGGACCTCAAGACACGTGTCCAAGACCGCGAGGCGCGCACCGTCGATCTCCGGACCGACCTGAGAGAGGCACGTGCCGAGAGGCAGAGGCTCCAGGAGAGTTTGCAGCGCGAGCAGCAGAACGCGAGCGAGCGGAGCGCGCACATCAAGGAGGGCGAGCGGCGTCTCGCGGACGAGCAGGCGCGCGTGAAGCAGCTGACGGCCGCGCTCGCGGCCGCGACGCAGGCGGCCGAAGAAGCTAGAAAGTGAGCTCGTCTCTTCTCGTCTGCTTTGATGGTACGGTTGGCAACGGTAGACCGTCTCGGGCTGAGCTTCTCAGCCTAGCTGTTATGCTGCGATAATGTGATACGAAGAGCACAGCTTTTTGGGGCCAAAGGACAACATTCAGCGAAATCAGCGTTCAAAGTCAACAATTTTTGAAATTTTTCCAAAGCATCCGCCAAGAATCCGGTCAATCGCTCCGCGTTGGCCTGAGCTTTGAGTCGCTCACTTGCATCGGCGTTGTGGATCAACGGTTGCTGTGATACATCTCCATGAATTGGAGTGGCGGAGTGTCGACCTTTCGTGATAATATCGGGCTTCTGTGATAGTAACCCTATAGTAAAACTTTGCTTAAACCTGCTATAAAACGAACGAAATCTGTGGTTGTTAATGAAGTACTCCGGTGTCTGTCCAGGACGGCGAAGCACAACATCGAGGAGCACCGAGTTGAACTGGCGGCTGCTGTACAGAAAGAGGTTCGTTTTCATTCGAGTTGCCTTAAAATTGTGAATTCATTATTTCAAGTCGTATCGTATGTGTTCATTTGCGCCGCTAGAGCACACTTCTGAAGAGTGATTTGAGGCCGCTTTGAAACGAAAGGACCTAGTAAAGAGATTCATCGGATTCCATAACGTTGACACGAAAAGAGTCTAGAACTTGATCTTGTTTCGTTGCAGACAAAGCGAACGGAAGAGGCGAAGCAGCGGATCGCGGAACTGGAGGACGACCTGGAGGATTGCAAGCGGCAGATGCACGTAAGCGTCTCTTCTACTGCTCCTTGCATGGAAATTTGCTGATGCGCTTGGTTCTCCACCCAAGGCCACTAGGTTAGGCAGAGCAGTAATGTCCATATTATTGAAACAGCAAGACCAGCCGATACCGAAGACAAACAAGCTCGGATAACAGGAGAAGTCTCAAGTAGAGAAAATGGCGTCGTGGAGGTCAACAGAAGCTGCTTGCAGAACATCCTTCACGTTCCATGAGCTCCCACTGCGGCACTTTTCCTCCGCTTCGCTTTTGCTCCTCTCGTAAGCGATCTCCTTTGCACGTTCTGGGCACCAAAAATGTAATCGACGCGCCGAGTATCCATTTCTCGTACTTCGTTACGAGAAACCTTGGGAGGCCTTAAGTTCGTTCTCTGGATGTCTCGTTCACAAGGCAAGAAGGACGCAATTAGTGGACCAGATTCACCGCCCTCAAGTATGCAGCATCCGTAAGAAATGACTCAATTCCCACTCTCATCTGTACAGATGGCGGTCTCGATGGCCAAGAAAGAAGCGGTGTCCGACCTGGAGAAGACGCGCGCGCGCGCGTCCGAGGACCTCGCGCGCGCGCGCAAGCAGATGCTGGCGGACCACGAGCAGGTGGTCAAGCAGCTGACCAAGGACGTGGACGGAATCCGGCGCGCGCTCGCGGCGGAAACGGAAAAGGTCGCCGAGCGCGAGCACGCGCTCGCGGACCTGCGCCGGCGCGAGCAGGAGGCGCGCGAGGAGATCAGCGGGCTGCACGCAGAGCTGGACCACTTCACGGAGGTGGGAATGAGCCGTGCTCGGCTGACTCTTTTTTGATGCCTTGTGGGCTGCAGACCCTGTTGGTCTTCGACAATTTTACCACAGAATCCAGTCCTAAGGAGACATGCATGGATCTTCACAAGTCACCCAGAATGTGTAGCGCTTAATCAGGTAAGGGAAATGAATGGGAGCGAAGACAGGGAGGATCATGGGGATTGGGGTTGATCCGTCCCCCTTCTCCTTCCACCTGTTTCTCACGTTGATCTTTCGAGTCTCGTTACTTTCTTGGCACTAGAGAGTTCCGAGCAATCTCTTCTTCCTTCGTCTTGCACGGGAATATGACTTCCATGCTGCAAGAAGAGGAAGAGGAAGAGGAAGAGGAAGAGGAAGAGGAAGAGGAAGAGGAAGAAAAAAAATCTGTGTCTCGAACTCTTCATTCACTGATTCTTCGACATCATGCACCATCTCATCCCCTCCAGAGGCTGAAAGCTGCTTTTCTTCTCTCTGCTGATCGTGATTACAAACAACCATTCTCGGGAACCTTTTCCCCTTTGCCAGTAACGGGAGTTTGTTTTCCAACCGCCCAGGTCAACGGCGAGATCCAGAGCGACGCTCAGGCAGAGCAGCGCCAGAGACTGCGCGAGGAGAAGCGCGCGTCAGCCTTCGCGCACCAGGTGGCGTCACTCGAGGCCCAGCTGACGTCAGTGCGCAAGGAGAAGGCGGCCAGCGACAGCGCGCTCAAGGTCAAGCTGGAGGAGGCGCTCGAGGAACTTCGGGTGAGTCGCGCGCGCGCGCCCCTGTAAATCGAGTGCCGCCTTTGAGCAGCGCTTTTCAATGCAGCCAACAGTGGTACTAGCCCCACTCTGGTCGCGAAGAACTGCCTCACTCTATTCTGAGTGATCGAGCATGCTGTTTGGTTCAGCAAACAATGAACTTGAACAGCAGATGTGGGCATCGGTAAGTTTCAGCAGTAGTTTCGACTGAGAACCACTTGAGGCTTTGGTGCTTGCTCTCCAACATTTTGTCGTTTGATGACGTTGCACTCCTACCAATCAGTGCCCGTTGAAATCTGAAGTTGAGTTCGTTCAGCGCCCGCAAAACATGATGGTCGCCTTCGTTTCCCACTTTTGCCCACACCTCACGCGCCTCCGCCGCCGTTCGCAGGCGACCATCGAGGAGCGCGACCAGGCCAAGCGCGCGCTCCAGGAGACCAAGTCCAAGACGCTATCCTCCTCCACCAACCACTCCACTCTAGTTGCCGAGAACCGGCAGCTGCGGCAGCAGGCGGAGGAGCTCGCGCGCGCGAAGGCCGCCGCGCAGAAGGCCGCGAGCGACGCGGCCGCGGGGCTGCGCGTAAAGCTGGAGCAGGCGCAAGTGCAGGTGCGCGAGTGGGAGGCGGCGGCCGCGCGGCTCGAGTCCAAGAACGAACGGCTGCAGGTGAGACGGGAAATAAGCATATGCTGGTGGGAATAATAATAGCTGCATGATCGCTTGGGACTCTCTCCAGTGGGCGCTTCTTCAGCGGCTAACTTTCGTCGATAAAGAGTCGTTTGCGCCCGAGTCGTTTGGTTTTCCACATTGGAGATGCCCGAACTCAGACTGGGGTTGATGAGCGTCGATTGAATCCGGCTTTAGATGCAAGTATGCAGATTGTCTCTCGACTTAATCTTTCTTATGTCGCTCAGAAGTACAAACCGACAAAGCGATTCCAAAGCCCCATGTCTCTCTAGCTCAAAAAGGCAGCTTCAATATCTGGGGTAGTCCATTAGAAAAGTTCCAGGTGTTCTTAATACTTAACCACCGAACCCATTGCATCCAGGCGCTGGTTGACGCCGAGCGCAAGGGCAGCGCCGCCCTCGCGAAGCAGTGCACTTCGGCCCTGCGCGCGCTGCACACCACGTCGCCCCCCCACCGCGCGCCCGACTACGCGCGCGCGCGCTCCTCGGACGGCGCCTTCGCGGCCGCGTCCGAGGGCGCCGTCCGCCGGAGCCCGCCGGAAACGGTCGAGCCGATTCTCCTGAACTCCGAGGCGCGGGATCTGGAGCTGGGCTCGGAAGGACGGAATTCCGCTCCGGCGAAGGGAATCGCCAGCCGCTTCTACGACTCCATCGACGTGGGAGACGCGTGGACGCGACACGTGTCCGTCGAGGGTACCTTTGGGCGTCCGGTGGAGACTCGCCGGACGGAATGGAAGTCATACGGATCGGACGAGCAGGTGAAACAGGTCGTCGTTTCAATAGAGCCGCGCTACGAGCGGCGACCGGATTCTAGAGCCGAGACGCCCGCCTTTTCGGACGCACCTTCGGACGGCCTCAAAGCAGATCCGGACGCTCTAACAAGGGAGATGTCCGGCGATGACGTCGCTGGAGTTGAAATTCGCTCGCGCAGAACCTCGAGGCGTGCTTCCGCTGGCGGAATGTCGGTGTCTGAAAACGGAATGGATGAAGACCGTCCGGAACAGGGGCGTCCTAATGCGCTCGAAGCTCTCTTGAACGACTTCGACGTTGATAACGCATCCGCTGACGGCGAGAGCAGCCGGCGCTTCTCACGAAACGGAAGGGCCAGCGGAATGGCGGAGTCCGCCGGAATGAAGAAGCCGGCGCTCAGTTTGGAGGACCTGGCGGACCTGGCGGAACCGTACTCGCCGCCGGTTTCGGACGGCGGAGCGTCCGAAGGCAATGGGGAGCCGTACGAGGTGGGTTTTCGAACAGAAAAAATAAGTTCGTGGTTGAGTGAGTACAGAAATTGACATCAGCTGGTGTTCGCCACTTGTGAAGTACCTCTCATCCTCTCTGGGCCGTACGTCAACAATCAGGATGAGAGCCGGGGGAGGAGAACGGCGGGACAGTTTCGAAGCCAAACAAAAGACCAGGATATGTTCAGAGGTGGAAACTCGTAAAGCGAAGATCACGAACGACTACTGCATGTCGAAGGTTTGGGAAGCGTTTGATTATTACCAATCTGGCGTCTGGCAATGCTTGTGGTGCCTACAATGAGTCCCTGGCGTCAAGGTCAGGGTTTTGACTCTTGAAGTTCATCTTTCCAACTCACCTTTAAATGTTTACGATAACCCACAGTGAACTCAGACCCGCACTTTCAAACCGCACCCAGATATGCGGGTATCTGGCTTTCACATTGCTGTTCTTGAAGCCTGTTGTTGAAGCAAATCTCTTTTCGTCGTCTTAACTACTGAGATGCCTTTTTACAACACGGTGGAAGTCTTGGCTGGAAAGTTGGTCAAGGAACCGTGTAGACCCTGTACAAGCTCCTCATCTCCCGCCCGTTCTTTCTTGTAGATGGGGCCTGAGGACTCCGAGTCGTGGAAGCAGGTGAACAGGATTGCGAAGGTCGCGGCAAACGGGTCTTCCCGGCCGGCCAGCTCCCTAGGGCTGGAGACGGAACGGAGTCACATCCCGGACGATGACGATGAGGCTTGACGTCATGCGAAAATATTTTTCTGCGGAGACCGTCAAAATGATTGACCTGAAGGGTGCGGCTTTTACTGACTGATATGTTGACCGGTTGAGTAGCATCCGTCCCATTGGAGATAATTGAGGGACAAAAGCAGACAGTAGTCAGGATACCTTAATTGCACAGCGTAGTCGGGCAATTGCCAGCTCCTGCGTATGATTGCAAGGAGCTCACCGAGATAAGTCTCGACGGTCGGCTGCGGCCAATCAACAGGACAGGGAACAGCTCAGTCGGACACTAGCTCATAGTGCAAGCAGAGAGAATAAACAGATAAGGTAGTGTATACATCGAGCATATGTGCAGTCAGTTTACCGCACAGGAAGCTTCAACCTTTTCTTGGGAATAGAAGGATACCAGGTTGCGACAGCGGAAACGAAGCTCTCAATTCAGCTGCTAGGGAGCTCTATGGTTCCACATGCTGGGACGTTGCCAGTCAACCGGAAACCCAACATCGCTGCACCAGAGATCTGCATGTCGCCATGCTATGCAGACCGGTACATATGCACAATGCATATCGGGTTTCCAATCTGGAAACCAGCTCACCGATCTATGTGTCAAGCGCGCGCGATTGCCTGTTCACAAGTGATTCAAAGAAGAAATGCAGATTGATTGAGCTTCAATTGAGACTTTAGGTTACATATTTGCCCTAGAGGTGTACCTGGATTTCTGCAGGCTTGCATGAAACTTCGTGGCGCGTAGCTGCTATACGCAAACCTTGCCAGCCTTTGCATGATCGGAGCCTGTGCACTCGACGATCATCATGTTGGAGGACGGAGGCCTCAGGCTGGCCGTTGCATAGATGTGGATCGTTGCTAGGCTGCATGCATACGCAATGCATTGACCGGACCGACATGTCCATAGATCCCGGCAGACCGTCGGCCCTCAGTGCAGTGCAGTGCCAGCCGCCGTACGTGCAAGCCCACATGGCGGCCGCCTGTTTAGTAAGTATTTGCAGTGACTGCCGAGCATGCATCCATCTTCTTGTCCGACGTCGGATCAGGGGCGGCGGAGTGGATCAATCCATGTTTTGTGATGGATCAGCGGAACTCAATGACATAGCAGCTCCAGTCCAAAGTTGGCTCGCTTGCGGCGCGGACGCCCAATACGGTAATTGGTTGGACAGTGCTTCAAGCACACGGCGTGATCATGTGAGATTGTTATACTCCTATACACTCGAGGCGTGTCTGACGCCAGGAGCAACTAGCTACAGCACCTGCATAATCATTAATACATGAGCATAATCGACAATCGAGCTTTGCACCCTGATCCAACACGCCTGACGCCAAGTGCAACTGAAACGGGCACATGTCTGTCATCAACGTAGTCGTAGCTGCATACACACGAGTCCTCTTTCTTGTAGGACAAGCAAGACCAGCAATCAGTGGGATGTTGAACAACACCGTAGCTCGGCTCGAAATATGAGCAATTCCTTTTTCCCAGCAGGTCGATATTGACCCGAACGAATGCCAGTGGCCTCAAGACTGGTGATAGACTAAGACTGTTGCTGTGCTCAAGGGCTGTGGTAGGCTGATTTGAAAGATCAGAGAAGGCATTGAGGCCAAAAGTGACAACTTTTGGACGTGCAAGACAGCTCTACGATCCAGCCAAACACATCAACGCCTGCTTTTGGCACGATGAACGAGTTTGTTTGTTCAGTGGTTTTCAAACGTCAAGCTCATCCCTATGGTTCCGACTCTGCTCCACCAACTGCAAAAAACAACGACGCCATGAGAAACTTACAATAAGATCAGCAACACAAGAGCCGTTTGGGGGCGTGAGGATACAAGATGTCGTTTCGCGATAACTCAAAACGTCAGGTCATCGTCAGACAATCCATCAGGCCCTTGCGGCGTTTTTTGACTACCTATCCCTTAAGCCAAAAAATCTGTACACATCCATTGAGGGCCCCGAGATGATCGCACAAAGTGTGTTGGATAATCATCCTTCATCAATCAGAACGATGTGACTGAATATCCTACCGACCAGAACAGATCTTCGCCACAGAAAGCAGTGCCGCCGTGAGCCGCAAATGACGCCGGCCAGAGGCTGTAATCACTTCTTTTTTGAGGCGCTTTTCGCGACCCCGTGTGCAGATGCTCGTCATATAGCCCTAGCTTCTCTCATTATAGACAAACCCAACCTTCCGCTGCACGTGGCCCACCCCAATTGACCCAGCCCATGATTGAAGTTACCCGTCAACGTAAACAGTCCTGTGATCACACAAAATTTGCTGCAACGAGTAACGTAGGCACCAGTGCTGTGCACCAGGCAAGCGTGGGGCCAGCGGCTCACCTTGGAATCGCCGCCTGTTGGCTTTCTTGGACTCCTCGATCTGCGCCTCAAGCTCCACCTTCGTCTTCTCCTCAAACTTCACAATCTCGTTTGCACACACGGCCCCGAGCCCCGCACCCAGCACGTGCTTCCACGGTTCTGCAAGGGGCGAAATGGGTTGGTGTCCAAAGAATGCTACTGACCCAAAGAATGCTCGAGAGCGCAGGAGTGGAATTAATTGGGGTGCCTGAAAATTGGATTCAACTGCACGTCTAGCGCAGTTCGAAAAACGTCTTGGCCACTTCAGAATGCTTCAGGCTACTTCAGAATGCTTCAGAACTAGAATGATGCCCTTATGACCCGATCGCTGGGTGAAGTTGTGAGAGGAAGGAGCTCAGACATCAATTCGTCAAGCCCGCTGCTTTCAGGTGCTTGCTTTATCCTCCAACCGAGTGGAAAGTTCCCAATGGGATGGCAGATCAGCTAATTAACAAAGTTCAGCACAACCCGCCCCCATTGCTGATAACCTGAGCGCCTCACCCAATTTTAGGACTTTGTTACGTTGCTATCGCTTGATACATTTTATGCTTTGACGACTCTGCTATTATGGTAGTGGAATAACGAAGCACACAGCCTGATAGTGACTTTCAGCTTGCGTCGGAGTCATACTTTTCATATGCAAAGCAGTGATAAGGCCACAGGTCTAACAAACCTGTGGCGCAATGTCTGCAGCAGAATCCGTCCAGATTCTTAGCAAGGGACTTTGCTCAAATGGAAAACTTCTCAAAATGTTGTCTTCAATCCGTGCACTCACCCCGCATGGCCGGCAGCTTCCGGACGGCATTGCTGTAGAATTGTACCCCCGCACCAAAAAGCGCCCCGACTAGGGTTGCGGTGGCGACCATATTTTCAAGGATCTTCAATCCTTTGTCAGAAATCTGTGACGGGCACGTCAAGTTACCGACGCCAGACTCTGGCGCCCCAAACCAAGGCTCTTGTTGATTCCTACAGCAGAGTGTTGGAATGGACTGCTAAGGCTGCTGCCTTTCTATTATGTCAGCACATTTGAAATCCGGTTTGGCCCTCTGCAGGCCAAATGGCCAAGGACTTCGTTGCCCACGTTCGAGATCCAATGAAGAACAACTTTACAAATTGCCGATGAGATCCTGAGATTTGCCCTCAACCACTACAATCAAAGGCGCCCTGTAACAATGGTAGGAAAATCTTGCAGGCAGGGTTTGGCAAGGTCCAAAAGATGGATTGTTGCATACAGAACCCAAAATCAAACGGGAGAAGGCGCGCCGCTCAAGCAACAGAAGACCAGCAAATGTGCTGATCTTGAAGTTGAACTTGAAGCGCAGCTAAAGCTTTCAGCAACTCAGAACTAGACTGAGCAGAAGGCCGGCAATGGTACTTGCATTAGTCCAAGCTGTCGCTTACCATTACCACCTGCAAATCATTGCCAGCTCAGCCTCATGCAGGAGTTCGGACTTTTTGAGATTTTAGGGTTTGTCTTTGAAGGTGCGACACCCTATTAGTATACGTGGGGCCCAATGCGCCTCACTCGTGAGAGAAGGGCGTCATTCAGAAAAGTTTCTAAAGGATGGTGCAACTTCCAGCCATCGGCTGAAGGAAGATGCGATCCCCTGTCCAGAAAGAAAAGTTTTTTGAGAAAGCAAAGCCCAGGTTGCAGCATTCACTTTGATTGAGTGCTGGACCAGCCGCCATGTTTGAAGGTTTTGTGTACCAGCTGCTCGCCGGCTACTTGGGGCACTATGTCAAAGACATTCAAAGAGAGCAGCTCCGCATTGGACTTTGGAGTGGTGAGTCATCTCTGAATGTTACACTCCTTTCTAGCTTGAGGCGAGAAAAACTTCTTTGAACCCAGCACTTTCAACAAGTCCCCCCCCGCACCTCGATCAAAGCCAGGCAAAGAGCAGGGGAAAGTCGATCGTTGTTTCTTCAATGGAGCTCATGTGCCTTCTGCTTTAAACTCAAACAGCCAGCTCATCAGTCACTTTTGTCCTCGTTGTGAGGGTGTGTCTCAAAATCAGATGCCATGCGATATGTAGGAAGATGTGAAGCGCGACAAAGGATGTTTGCGTCAATCTGCAATTTTCAGAGATCTCTGTAACTGATGCTGGTAATCTAGTCACTCTGAATGCTGCGATTGACCTTCCATAGCTTACAAGGATTCTTGATCTTCTCGACCACCACTCAAGCTTCCGTGACACACATTGCTAGTTTCTGCTGCCCTTCTATCTGGCGAGCTTGGTTGATTGCTTGATGATGAATGAGGCAATCAAAGTGTCCTTTCTTGCAATCTGGGGCACACTTCATGCAGGCGTGGCACTCTTGGAAAATGTCGAGATTCGACTGGAAGCATTTGACTACCTGCAATTGCCATTTGCAATACAGTCAGGTAGGTCTGAAGGTCCCCTCTTCCAAGTTATGCTGGCTTCTCCGTCCTGTCTCCAGATTTGGCTTTGAAAGTCATCGGACTTAGTGGGGGCTGGGCATGACAATCTGGGTCAAGAAGATGTGATGCGAAAGGGCCTCTGCAATTGACGCCTGGGCCTTGCTGCAATTTAGCAAAAGTCCTATAATGATGAGTTGCTGAATGTCAATGGGAAACGATTGCTAGTAAGTCATACAAAGTTTGTACTGTGGTTGAGAGGTTCATTAGAAGACAAACGGACCTCTTCGCTTCATGACCTGTACTTACCACAGCAGATCTGGCTACATTACATTCAAAGACTGTGTCCCGCATAACTAGCTGCTTTCACCGTATCTCTTGATCTCTTGATTCAGAAGCTCTCCTTGTGCTGCCAGACTAGATTCCATAAAGGGTTTCCATGCGCATGTACACGAAGGACAGAAGCAGTGTCTTCCCATGGTTCGTGACAAACTGCCAAGTATAGTAACAACTGAGAACGATGTTTCAGGCACGATTGGCAAGCTGCAACTGCAAGTCCCCTGGAAGCGCCTTGGCTGGGATCCCATCATTGTTGCCCTGGAAGATGTGGTAGTCACATCAGGTCCTCGAGAAGATGCTGAGGTAAGGGGAAGATAGAGCCTTTTCTTTTGTAGGTTGAGAGAAAAGCTTGTTTCTCTTTTTGTTTGAATTACGGTCACAGTCTTAAATGAAGTTCTGAAAGCTTTCAAGCTCAAGGACCACGAATTGTGCTTTCAGGCTCCAGGATCCTGTAACTCGACTAGTACCAGCTGGGAATTCCAATAAAGTGAGCGAGGACATGAGACAGCAATGTGCGATTTGAGGTCTTCAACCCTTTTCTGACGGCCCATAGAGCGAAGCTTTCTGGTTGAATATTTCGAATATTCCCCGACTGTTACACCCATCGTTTAGAAAGATGGTCTTCCAATGATTCCCTTTCGTGATTATCTCCAAAGCCACTGACATTTCGACGAGGGAACTTCAGAAGATTGAAAGAGGTAAACTCCTTTTTGTGACAGTGGGAGGCGGGCCCGGCAGAGAAGCGGGCCCTTGCAGCCAAGAAGGCAAAGCTGGCCGCGGCGGAGATCCGGAAGCTGTCAGAGCGCGTCTCAGGTACCAGACCATCTGTCTGGCACATCTCTCGTTCTTTGTTTCGCAGCTGTTAATCAGAGAGGCAACGGACACGTCAAGCTTTTGAAATTCCCACCCAGTGTCATCTCATTTGAGAATGAGTTTGATCACGAGATCACGGCCGTTCTAAGCTTAAAAGTGGCCTGATCACTTCGCTTGAATACGATGCGGGAGGAGTAATAATGTGTGCATCACCTGATTCCTTTCATCGACACTTCAGACAAACAATTGCGCTGGGCAGCTGATTAATAGGTTCAGCAGAACCTGAAACGTAGTGTCAAACGTTTTCACTTACGGCATAAATTTCGCGTGGAGTTTTGGCAGGACTGGAATCTGCGGTGCGAAAGGAGTGGCAATTGTCGATTTGAATCTTACGACAAAGCAAACGACCCCCACGGCATGCTCACGCTCAACCTGCGTATGCAATCTTAAAATTGAGAATGGAAAGCATCTGGCCCAGGTTTCGGCAATCGTTGCAGTTGCTCACCCTGATTTTATTCTAACCTTGTTTTGCAGAGGACAAGTCGGGCCAGTCCTTCATGTCCTATCTGTCCGCAAAGGTACGGACGGGCAACGCCTTCCAATTATCAACATGCTGTCCATATCGTCTGACATGACAGAACTCGTTGACCGATGCACTGTGTTCGCGTCACGCTGCAAGAACCCTCTACTTCGTGATAATCCAGCTTTCGAAATGGAACCCCGGGAGAATGGATCGAAGAAGTCGCTCGGAGGAAAAAAGATGTTGCACTTTCAAATGGGTACTGCTCATCTTTGGATTTACTAGCCTTTTGGCTAAAGGTAAAGATTCGAAGTACCGTTCTCTCTGCAGATCATCGACAACGTACAGGTTGCCGTCAAGAACATCCACATCAAGTACGAGGACCCGCATACGCACCCCGAGGTGAGAGCTCTGCGTTATCGCGTTTCGCCGGTTGACAAAGTCTTTTGAATACTCTGGTTCGAGATTGATGGGGAGATCAACAGGCCACAACTCCCAGCTTCTTGTCGGAGAAAAGCGAGTTTTGCCGGCTTTGTCTGCTCAAATCTTCGGGAAGTCGTTTTTCATCAGGGCCAACTTAGCTTAAGCATTGCGTTCCTGTCGCCTCGAGAATAAGACGATTGTGCTACGTGTCATATACTAGATCCGGAAGTTGTTGACTTCTCCTATTGTCGTTTGCACCAGGGCCCCTTCTGCTTTGGCATTGTGCTGTCGGGGCTAAACCTGCGGAGCGCCGAAGGATGGCAACTCTCTCCTACTGCAAGGTGCGCCGTATGCCTGAGCCAGAAAGCTCTTTCTGACCCTTGCAACAGTGATACTGCCCTCAGGATATCGTATGTAGAAAGCATTGCCCCTGTTCGGGAAGGAGCAATCTCGGTCCTCTGCACATTTGGAATCCTATAGCACTGTCCACCAATCCCGGCTCTTGACATCCCGGGTTGTTACGCTTCTTTGCACGTCGCCATGGCAGCAACAGACGTCGCACGGGTGTCAAGGAAGATAGAAAAACAGGTTTACTTTGGAGAATTTGTGAGCGTCCTTGCATACTAACGCAGGAACAAAGCATCCGTCCTTGTTTGAGCGCACCTTCAGACCCGCTTTCCGTCCCAAGCACCATCTAGTTTGCCATCTGAACTTGTCTCCGGACATCGACTTCGTGTTGATCTGGAACCCCGTTATTTTCCCACTTCGAACTTCCATCCGAGTACGCGTCCAAATTGATTTTACCCGGATACCCGTTCGGTTTTCCACTCGCATAGCAAAGCGTGTCCAAGTATTTGCCTGACGACCTGACACTTGGTCCGCACACTCTTCGAACCTTCAAAATGAGAATAGAAGAGATCTCAACAACGAAGAGCAGATGCAGATGCCTGACGGTCGAGAAATCTACAGAAACAACGATGAGTAGACACATTGTCATCTCAAGCGGCAGCAAAGGAGGCTATCTCAAGTAGCTAAAGCGGTGACGGCTGTCCGAACTTTGTCCGTACAGCAGCCCAACCGCGTCCGGCAAGAAAGGCGCTTCCAACTTCGTGCACAAGATGATCGAGGTGGACCGCCTTGGAGCCTACTGGAACTCCCAGAGCGATCTTCGGGAGAAGCAGCGCCGCCGTGCCAGGGGGGCCGGTTTGCCCGAGCCTGAGCCCCCCCTGGAGGAGTACGCATACCTAATGCGCCCAGTGGACGTCAAGATCAAACTGGCGGTGAGGTTGACCCTCCTTTCAGTTCGAAGCCGAAATCTGCTTTCTGCCCTTGAGTCTACAGTCTCTGTAGTCTGGTCAAGATCTTTCTACTTACGGATGCAACTTCTTTATAGCTGCACTAGTTTGTCTTTTACCAGCTATCGTGCTCAATCAATCTCGGAAGTTACGTGTCTTTCGTTGTTGTTGGTGTAAAGGAGGAGGTGTTTCTGCTTGCATAGCATGTCGTCATTCCTTTTTTGCACACCTCTGCTTGATGAACCACTCGATTAGTGCTGCGCTTCTCCTCCTCCCGACCTCTACGGTTTCTTATTGCACCTATTCACACCGTTTTCCTTGGTGCAATACTGGGCTCGCTGACGCGAAGGAGGTGCTCACCTTGCTATGAGGTTTTCCTGCCAAAACTCTCGGTCTCCGTTGAGGTCGAGGTCGTGGTGTGTGCAGATCAACAAGAGTGCCGTCCTGGACAAAAGCACGCCACAGCACAGCGTCTTGGTCGATGTCGAAGGGCTGGTGAGCGTCGTTCTACTTTAAAGAAGATGTATGTAACTTGATCCTCCCGCATCCAAGTTTGCTACTCGTCATGTCGTATTCTGGCGCTTCGCCTTTTGTGCTCGCATCCTTCGTAGCCGCACGTCTACTCAATCTCCTCCTGAAGTCCCAACCCATGCTTTTCGAATTGTATCGCATGAAGAGCAGTTCTGAAACGATTCTCGTTTTTTTCTCTAAAACTGTGACTTCGGTGGCCGCAGTCGTTCGCGTTGGAGGAGCTTCAGTTCCAAGAGATGCTGCTGCTGCTGGACGCCATGTCGATATACGACCTGCGAGAAAAGTGAGCGAGCCCGCACTTACGTTCCGATTCGCATCCCGTTCCTCGGAATCCTGTGAGCTTGCTGTCGATGTGTCTAAGGCGGTTCGAAGCGCACACGATTAAGGGTTTCACGCACGAACGATTCTAGAAAGGTCTCTGAATTTCGAACGCAGAGGCTACAGGACTACAGGACTCGCGATCAAATTCGGACGGTGTTTGAAATGTTGGCGCGCGTCTTGTGTAGGAAAGATAATGGTTCAAGTTTCAGGTGCCTTCACGACCTTGTTCTTGCAGCACCAGGTTATCTTTATTTGCGCAGGAAGTAAACAGTGTTTCAAAAGGCCTTCTTTCACGGTTGGGAAGCTAGACAGCGGAACTCGAGTCGAAGCTCTTCCGTCACCCACTGAACGGCTGTCTTTCCCGCCAGGTACGGCAAATATCGCCCCAATGCCGAGCTGATTGCGCGCCCTAGGGGAGGCACGTGGCAGCGTGCCTGGTGGCAATACGCTATCAACGCCGTCCTTTCGGACATCCACGCTAAGATCTACCGGCCCACGTGGCGCTACCTCTCGTGGCGCAGGTGAGCCGCTTGCTTGCCAATATCTGGTGGGAGCTTAGCGCTTGAACTTCTGACCCGAGCTTTCCCCTGACGATGGGTCCGGGAGCCTGTATCATGAAGGAATGCCCCGTTCTTCCTTAAGAGCGTGGTCGGTGAAGGATTCGCTCAAGGTGTTCCGCGCTGTTGACGAGAAGCCAATGGACGGATCGTCGGGCACACGTATGCGCGAACAAGTAGAAGAGATTTGCTTCATACTGACTTCTCGTCCGTTGCGCAGAGACATGCGGAAGCGGTACGTGGCCATATACAAGAAGAAACTGGACCGAGTGAGGCACGGCCAGGTGAGACCTGCTGGACTTAAAAGCCTCCAGTCTTCTGATTCTCGTATGCATGTATTTGCAAGTTAGCGGTGCGAAGGCTCCTTGCAATGTTAAGTCCTCCCGATAATAGTTTCTAATTCGATGGGCAAAGAAAGGGGCTCCGCTCGCCCAATATGCAATGAGTCATTTGCTTGGGCATTCTTCCCTTCCTCAACCCTCGATCAGGTCCACAATTAGTACACTACTTTCCTTTACACCCCCTGACCTCAAAGAACACACAAGCTGCTGCGGCTGAATCAGATTGATAGAGTGGTCTTGAGAGGCAGAGGACTCTTAAGTGCCGTAGTTTTTCTTTTCAGTGGTCATACTCCGAATTTTTTCTAGACTTTTTTCTGGTCCTTGTGCAGGCACCCGACAGCGTAGACTCGGCGCAGTTGGAGAAGATGGAGGAGAAACTAGACGTGGAGGACATCACCTTCTTCCGCTCGTGGGCGGAAGGCCAGATGAAGGTCGAGGTGCGGCCGACAATGCCAGCTTCTTTGGCGACCCATGCTTTCTGTCCTTTACAGAGTTGGAAGCTCTGGTTTTCAATACGGGGGTCTTTACAAGGTTCGGGTGAAAATATGAGTCGAAGTCCTCGCCATCAAGTGTCACATCGTGAAATCCACTTTTTGCGCCTGATGGTATCTGCATCTAGTCCACCAGCCGTTTCCGAGTTCTCATACTCCTCACTTTCCATCCACAGGCAGCACATTTGAGCCGTCAAAGGAAGCTGCACAATGTTTGGGGTAAATGATTACTGCTTGCCTGACGTCCTTTCAGTTACCTCCTCTCCCCGCTTCTTCGGTGGGTCTCCAGCGCCAGAACGTCGAGTTCGCTTCGGTCAGCGGCGTTGCGCTCTGGGAAGAGCACCCCCGAAAGCTGACCGCTAAGCACAAAAACGAGATTCTCACCTTTCCTTTCCTAGCGATGGGTCATGAGTCAGCGATGGGTCACGAGTCTTCGAAATCTCAACTCTCTGCAGGCAGCTGCACTGAGCCGGCGCGAGAGCGCGGAGTCCCCGGGGGCGGAGCACACGCGGGAACAGCAGGGCTGGCTGAGCTGGGTGTCGTGGGGGCTGCTCGGGGCGGGCGGCTCCTCCATCGACGCCGGGGGGTTCACGGGGGCCATCTCCGACAAGGATCTCAAGGCAAGCATCCTCCGGGTGGTGCCGTGCCTTTGCTTAACATCTAGCTCGTGTTTGAGCCCTGGCTCCTGTGCGCGTGGTCTCTTGTCTTGTATGTCAACGGCGGGCGGTCTACATCGTGTCGAGGAGCTCAGCAAGAGCACGATCTGCGGCGCTGCCCTTTGGACCTCTTGAATGTCGAGCAGATGTCGAGCGCCCCACTATGCTTAACCTGTCTACAACAGTCAAAGTGCCCCGTTTGCAAAGTCTAGATCGGTGAATTATGAGCCGTATGATTGTGAGGATCCAACCCAAGGGATATATGGGGCTAGCGTTGGGGTTTAGATGAGTTTGGCTGTAGTTCGCGTGATCATCTGGGCCAGATATTCTGGGTTGTCTTTGTCCTTCTTGAGTAACCTCGTTCAGCTGGTTTGCTCTTGCAGGAGCTGTACAAGGCGATGGACTTTTACCCGAGTCTTTACGCGGAGGACTCGGCGTGGCCTAAGGAGTATTGCCACACCTCGCTTGCGCTCACCGTCCAGGAGGCGCTCTTCGCCCTCCGGAGCTCGTGAGAAGCACTCTTGACCCTACTTCGGCTTTTCGCCTTTGAAGGACTCAATATCTCCAAAAAGCATCCCGAAAAAGCCCATAGCTGGAATGTTCGTTTAGGAGAAGCATTTTGGACCCTTCCTTCAAGTAGCAGCACCCTGAAGACGTGGAATATGTGCCACCGTCGGCAAGCACTTATAAGTAACTTACAAACCATTCTTATCTCCTACAGTGCAGCGATAGCCGCTGTGTGTACACATTGTGCGTGTTTGTGAGCAAATGCAGTTCGAGAGCGGCAAAGAACCCTATTGGAAACACGCCTCCTGCCGCCCCTTCAGGTACTCGAAGCGCGACATCATGCGGGCCTCGTTGCTGTCCGCTGACGTCAGCGTGCGGATGCGGCGGGACTCGACGAGCGTGTCGCTGACGCTGGGCTCCCTGGAGGCGGAGGACCTGTGCAGCCCTGGCAGCACCTTCTCGCGCATCGTCTGCCCCAAGGTGACGTCACCTCGGCTGACGTCATCATCTTGTTCGCAAGCAACCTGCACAATTGTCGCTCTTCTCGTAAGGCTCTGGATGAACGAGGTGCAGCATTTTTTTAACTCCAAAACAATCTGGGAATCTGTGTGTTTGTTCAGGGTCCACGAGGGCGTATGCTTTTCCTCTCCCAAAGTTTGATCTGCTTCATCGACTGACATCGTCAACCGAGGGCGCAATAGTTGCTAATTTCCACTGACTTTCATCCGTTCTATCTGCTTGATTCACAGCATTGGGCGGCGTTGGTACGGACAAATCCAGCCTGCTGATAGCGAGCTGCATCGAGCACTCGAGTCATCTTTTAGGGGGAGCCGAATTGCGAACGTCACTCTTTCCTTCCTCTGACCTCACACTGATATGTTCGCTTGGTCACAGGATACGGCGCCGCCACTCCGTTGGAGAACACGCGCCCAGCATGCTCCAGCTGAGCAGCATCAAGCACTGACGTCAACGCTACAGGGTGTCTGCAGGCGTCAAATGCTCCCTTCACTGACATCATTCCGTTTCGTTCGCTCGATCGCAGAATTCCACGGTGCCGATTCCGCTGGACAGCACGGACGCGTTCAGCCTGCTGAAGCTGAGCAGCATCAAGCACTGACTTCATCATTACAGGGCGCAAAGATTGCAGACGTCGATGCCTGCCTCCACTGACATCATTCCGTTCCGTTCGCTCGATCGCAGAATTCCGCGGCGCCGATTCCGCTGGATAGCACGGACGCGTCCAGCCTGCTGAAGCTGAGCCGCAGCCACAGCTACACGGTCGAGAGCCCGACCGGGAGTTGGGCCAATTTGGAGACGCTCGGACGTACGGACGAGCCCGCGCTGCCGCTCGTCCGGATCGAGGCCGAGCTGCACCCTGAGGAGCTCAACGTAGACGTCCGCGTACTGGTAAGTTGCGCTTGTCATTCGTTTATCCTATAGTTTTGCAAAGTTGGGTAGAAGGGTGCAAGAGAGCGGAAGAGGAATGAGTGGTGAGCGAGGTCGAAACGCGATATTTTGTGCAAGAAAGAGTAGAACGGCGATGAACATATAAAGGTCCAAGATTCGAGCCTTTCACTTTTGGTTCATTGGTTTAAGCAAGAGAGCGAAACAGACAACAATACAAGGAAAGAAAGGGAAGTAGTTCGGCAGCGGCTGAAGATTGGTCGAATGAGGTAGGGTGGCTTATTCTAGAACACTTGGTCTGTAACAGGATTTACAGCTTGGCAATTTCGAGGCGACAGAACACGTGCGCATCTCATTTGCAGGTCGCCATCCAGCCGCTAGAGATTGTGTACAGCCCGGCTTTCATCAAGAGGGCGGCCATGTTCTTCAACCACCCCGCCAGCATTCAAACCCACCAAGAGCTGGTAATGAGCGCCACCTGCCGGCACAGCCCTGTGTCCGTATGCGATTGAACTACTTCCCTGCGAACCCTTTGTTCAGTCGTTTCAGTGCAGAGGGGATGTCGAGGGGGAAAGCGGTCGTTTAAATGTCAACTGCGACGTGGAATCATATCTGCGTACGTACTTCCTTACTTGCCAATGTGAGATCCTGTCTGCTTACGTCCTTTGCTACTCGCCGCGTGTTGTCTCAAACTCAATCACTTGGCAATCTAGACAAAGTCTTTGGGGCTGCGATCCAGGCTCTGGAATGCGGCGGATGGGCCCCTCTGTTACTGAACGACTGGACGCCCTGCCTTTAAATATGATGGACTATGCGCTTAGAGCTTATCTGGATGACTTGCAGGTCGTCTCCGCTCTAAACGGCCTGGAGAACCTCCGAGCGCGGACCATCTCCAAGGCAGAGTGAGTGTCCAGCTTCATTCTTTGAGTCCACAAATTCCCCTGATCCGCAAGATTTGCACCGAACCTGGATGCTCTGTTGTTAAAGTTTTGTTGGGTGGTATTGTTGCGTGCGGCAGTCTGTGCGATTCTGTACATCGACCCCCCGTCCTAAAGGAATACGCTCCCTCGAGCTCCAAGGAGGTATCACTGCCGTCGACAAAAATAGGCCGCCTGATAGCTAGGTGCATCATACAGTCATCCGAGCGACGGTAGTACCGTCGGATCATTGGAGTACCTGTCCTCGTATGTGAATCTTCTGAAACGCATGCCACTGTAGGTACGTCTTCTCGACGCGGATGCGAACGTCGTTCCAGATCAACGTGCACGCCCCGCTGCTGATCATACCCGAGGCGGGCCAAGAAACGGGCTCTACTCTGCTGGTAAGCGCGAAGGAAGCCAGGTCCAAACGACGAGCGGACGCATATTTTGCTGATTCAAATCACTTTTCGAAAGTGGCAGCCCTTGCGCGGTCAACTGTGCCACCAATACTATTTGTCAGTTCCCCCTGCGGAAGCTGATTAAGGGCCGAGACAAATTCTCGCTTGTTCCCAAATCGAGGGCGGCCAACCAGCGGCTTTGGTCGACCATTTTTGAACGCCGAACTCTTGATCTTCCTTGAACAGTTCGGAACCCCCCAGCTCGTACAGCTGCCGCAGCCCCCCCGCTGCCTTGATGACCGTTCTGCTGTCTGTAAGGCTCCGATATGAAGGTTGGAGCCCCGAAATTTGAGCCGCCCTCGACGTTAATCTGTTTGAGAATCTTTGAAAACCAATACTCAGAATTTAGAGATTTAAACCTTGCCAAATTACTCCAATTGCAGGTGGTGGACTTTGGTCTGCTCCAGCTTACATCCGGCGTCCAGCCTCAGATGGGCCCGGGCTTTTCTCGGGGCACAAGCGGCGACGGCTCCGCCTCTCGGCGCATGACGGGGCCGGGCGTCGGGCCATGGTCACAGGAGGAGCTGCGGGACTTGGAGCCGGGCATGAAGCGCAGCGGTAAGAATCCAACTGTATGCTTTTCGAGCTATTAGCAGCATTTCGGGGTTCGAGAGCCTGGGGCTTGTAGATCTACGAATAGTTGCATGGAATCCACATCGGTGTCAGGGTGTCAAGCTTCCATTGCACCACGGGATTGGCGGATGCGCAGCTGGGGTTGAAATGGAGTAGTGTGCAGTTTGAGGGCACAGATGGGGTTCAGGAACTGTGGCGATATCTCCGTGTCATAACCCGAAGTTTGTTTATCTCTGAATGTGTCGCTGACATTTCGGTTCATCAGGGTTTACCAAAATGATGGTGGTTGGGGGTAGGCTATTGGGATGACTGCCGTTTGACTTGATCTTTGAATGCTCCTGTGACAGCGAGCTTCCCTGGGGCGCGGAGGTTGGACAGCTTGCCACGTGGCAGCCCAGACGCCCAAAACAGCATCCTAAAGGAGATCACTGACAGCGCTCTCTACGACCGCTTTCACTTCGAAGTGAAGGACCTACAGGTGGGTAGGCAATGAACGAACTTA
Organism: Klebsormidium nitens; assembly: GCA_000708835.1. NCBI lineage: Eukaryota > Viridiplantae > Streptophyta > Klebsormidiophyceae > Klebsormidiales > Klebsormidiaceae > Klebsormidium > Klebsormidium nitens. Next base: position 192,758 of record DF237004.1, read on the forward strand.
AGAAAGTGCGTGGCTGCCTCCATAACTTGTTCCATTTCGTGCTCACATGAAACCTGTCAATCTAGCCTATTTGGTATTTTGCTGATATTAGAGTTCGCAGATCATGGATCCGCCACTATCACTGATACTCTCACTAGCTGTGCATCGTCTTAGAGGATGCCTACTTGGATTCCGCAGATGATAATCAGGTTCAAAAGGCATCTTTTAGGAAGGCAAGAATGCCTGCCTTGGCAACAAGAACCAGATCCAAGGTGAAAGAATGTGCGGGTAAAGGATGGATCACCAAATGTGACCTTGCACATCCTAAAGCCTATGCCGTCGCGATTGCGCAGATTGCGGTGGCCCGTCAGTCCAGCGACTGGCGCGCCATTCTGGAGCAGGACGGGTGGGACGCGCGCGTGCACCTCGTCAACCGCTTCGACCTCAAGCTCATCATTGACACCAGCTCGCTGCCCTCCGACACCACCATCACGCGAACCAAGGTTGGTGTCATCTCCCTACCTTTCGAAACAGCTCGGTGGGGAGAGTTGTTGTAAAGAGAGATTGAAACCGGAACAAGGTGTGTTTCACTTGGTAACATAAGAACTTTGTTGCTCCTAATGATCACAAACACTCTGATTCGAGTGTTTTGATTCGATGTTGCGGATGGCGTGTGAAAATAGTCTCCAGTCCACCTTGCTGGAGGAGAAGCAGTGTCTGCTCCTTTTCGTCTGGCCACCGTTCCGTCTTGTGGCCCCATAGCTGCTCTGACACTCTTTCGCAGATCCAACTTCTGCTCGTTTTTCTAGGGACTCCTCTTCGCCAGTAACTTCCACCCATCCTTTTTGAGGCCCAACAAACATCCCCACACTTTCAAGCCGCATCGCGTGCAGCAAATCTCCCCACTGCTGGTCTGGTCTTTCTCCTTCCGTCGACTTTGCTTCATCAAATTCTCCAAAGCCTTCTCTTTAAAAACGATTTTCTGCCCCCCCAGATCCTGGGCAACCTCCCGACGGTGTACCTCCACCTGTCCGTCTGCAAGCTCCAGTCCCTGAGCGCGGTTCTCGACAGCTTGACCCGCCCCGAGGCGCAGCCCACGTCAAACCTTGCGTCGAGCATCCTCAGCGCAACCCCTCCAGGTCAGTTCCACTGCATATGGGCTTTCTTTCACATTCTGTCTTCCTAGCAAGTGTCTTGCTCTGGTCCTGCTTCTCATTGTTTTGCCAGCAAACGCTTGGTGCTCATCTTTGTCTCTGCTCTTGCTCTGTGACGCCGGCGTGCACTTTGCCCGACCTGTCCCGAGTTTGCGTCTCCAAGCACCACTGCTCATCTCTTTGCTTGTTCGCTCTGCTCTGTCCGAAAGTCCTGACTTGAAGCATCCTAAGGACAGCGAAAATGTGCTGAAGCCACCTCTCTGTGCTGATAATCTTATTCGCCCTTTCTCTCAGGTCCTCCTTCCGGGCTCCCCTCATTCACACCCCCGCCCGCGCAATGGGCTCTCAGCCCCTACGAAACGCCGTCAGCCGTCGAGACGGGGGCCGCTCGGAGGAGCGAGAGACTAAGCTTCGTGGAACCCAAGGGGGGGGTAAAGGAAACGGGGGACGCGGAGGGGCAGGCCCCCCTGGTAGAGTTAAGGTTGTGCGTGGAGGCGGCGGCGGTCGAAGTGAGCCTGGGGGAGGCGCTAGTGCCAACTGTGGTAGGGGGAGGTGGATTCGTGGATGGGAAGGTCGTGCTGCAGCTCAGCGGGGCCTGCATCGGGTGAGGTTCTTTGGGGTACATGTATCTTGGACAGAAATAATTCTGAATGGTTTGGGAAGACAATGATTGTCAGCAGTTCATCCTGACGTCTCTTGGAGACTAGATAGGGGAGCTTTGCTTCGATTAGGTTGCTATTGCACTGTTTCTCGATTGCAAGTTTGCTGAGCTCAGACTCTTCCAGAAAGTCGAAGCTAATTGGAGGTGTTTGTCAGTTGAGCTCATGACTGAAAGGTGGTTCTTCCGTTTCCTGGAAACGTGCCGACAAGTCCGTCAGCTAGTTCTCGACTTCCATTGATCTTTCTTTCAGTAACTTGGTGCGGGAGTCTCTCTTTCAGCTTCGTCAAGAGGGACGTATGCCCCTATGACCTCAAACACGCTGCATCACGTAGCTTTTGACACCTGTTCTTCTCTTCTTTCTAGGTTCAAGCAACTGCCGCTCCGGAGCACCCTCGACCTCACGCTGGCTTCCTGTCACATCGAAGACTTCTCCAAACCCCTGTACAGCGCACAGCGCTTCCTGCTGCAGCCTTCTCCCTCCAAGCAACAATCTCCGCTATCCCCAGACATCCCCAGATCGCAGCAAACTCCAGAAATGCGAGAACCCTTCGACTCGGACGCCCCTTTTGGAAGCGACTCCAGCGTCGTTTCCTTTCGTCTTGGTTCCGCTGAGGATCCGGACGGAACTTCCGTGTCCGAGTTCAGCGTCCGACTTGCGGAGTTTGTCTTCCAATGCAACCGCGCAACGCTCGCCGCAATAACAGCGTTCGCTCAAGCCGTGGGTGCGACCGAAGTTCCAGTCACCCCCAATAATGAGCACGCATCTGCCCGCCCCGAGGCTCTCGCGAGCATCGGCGAAGCACCGACTAGTCCAAAAGCCAGCACTTTTGTAAATAGCAGCTCGCCCTTCATCACTCCGGTAAAACCTGGACTGTTTGATGTCCAGTCGACGGCTTCCGACGTGCCACGTGGCAGGCAGACCGCGGCTGGCAGCGTGGCAATCGAACGGCTTGAGGTGCATTTCAACGCGGCGGATGAAACGCTGGGGGTAATAATCGCGGAAGGGGCGGAGATACTGGTAGATATCGAAACACTGGGCACGGACGTCCGATGGCTGACACGTGGCGCGTTTGGACGGCTGTTGTTGGACGCCCCTGTCGAGGGTCGGGGCGTGATGCGCCTCTGGGACGCAGTGCCGAATGCGGACAGCTGTCGCAACTGTCTCTCGGTCGGGACTCTGCCGCTGGAAAGCTGCCGAAGCAAAGGAAAGAGCGACGGAACAGTGGGAACGGAAGGCGACGGAGCGGAAGCCTCGACGTTTAGGAGTGGCGGAGAAAGTGGACAGGAGGTTGCTGAAGTGGATGGCAGTCGGAAAACAAGGGGTCCCGCAACGACCGCAAAAGCGAAGAGCGATGAACCTGGAATTTCCGAGAGGTTCGAGGCAGCCGCTGATTCGGAAGTTCCAAAGTTAAGTGCAACCCCGGAGGTTGAGGAGCTTCTCAGAGGTGAAGCTGACGAAAGTGTGGCGGCGCCGAACGAATTGAGGATCGCTGTAACCGTTCAACAAGTTCATGCGATCCTCTTCGGCACGTTCATAACGAGAGCCACCGCATACTTCACGCACGAAGAGTGGGCATCGGGGCACATCTTTGCTGACGACACTCCAACGCTCTCCGGGCTGTCGGAAGACGTCATCTTATCGGTACCAGAGGACGAGAGCTCTTCTTCGGAAAAGAGCTTAACCGTCGTGTACCAGTTCTCAATAACGGATTGTATCCTAGACCTGCCGAGCACGCTAGAGGAGCCCCAAAGTAGAATCTTCCCCCAGGTTGCGCTGCCCCAACTGACGGTCGGCTTTCTTCTCCTGGGGGACACGTGTACGGCTGAGGATGCGCCGCAGCTGTCAATGTCGCTGAGCGTGGAGGGGCGGGGGCTGTCTCTTACGACTTGGGACGATGGGGTTCCAGGACAGGGGGGGTGGAAAGCGGGGACTGGTGGGGGGGGGCAGGAGCGAGACGGTGCCAGGGAAAAAGCGCTCGGGGGGCTCATTGATGGGCTGAATGCGAGCCTGGGGATGAAGTGGTTCACGGAACGGAGGGATAGAGATTCCCCCCCGATGGAGGTGGCCTTTGACTCGCCAGGCTTGCAGGTTAACCTGACCAGTGAGTTACCTAATCTGTCTTGCGGCCCAGTGCTTCGCCACCTGTTCGTTTCGCTGTCTTGGCGGCAGAGAATGCATTTGCACCTGAATAACAGCTGCTTACGTGTCCGCAATGTCGCTTGGATACAGTTCCCTTGCTGCTAACTCGAAGGCCATTTGGTTTTGCGTTGTGCTGTCACAGCCTGCTAGAAGAGGTGTCTGACCATTTGTATACTGGGTTTCACCACAAAGTTCGCTCTCGTCATCGCCTGCTCACCGTTTTCATGAGCAGCATGGTTTGTCCAATGAAAAGAAGCAACGCAAGCGGTGAAACCACCTATTGCCATGGAAAACGGAACGTCTGTCCAGATATTATGCAGGAGCCGACGCCACGGTGCAATGATACTCTGTTCTGCGTTTGCGACAGATACTTCCACCTTGTCTCTACTGGAAGAATAATTGTTTTCTGAGTGTGCCTTGTTGGGTCACCGACTTTCGCTGACTCTGATTCTCCAAACAATACTCTGTGCGGAATGCGTCCCCTGACGCCGCTTTACCTTCCCCACCAGAGAACGACGTGGCCATCCTGTCGGCCATTCTCGAGCACAACCTTCTCAAGATGGACTTTACCTCCTCCGCCCCCGACGGGTCCCCCCGTTCACCGAGCCCCCTAGGAGACTTCCCCTCCCAAATCGAAGAGGCCCTGTTGATGCCGGTCGGGCCGGACCAGATAACTGTCGTTTCTCCAAAGAGCCTCTCCAGCAAGGCCTCGCTCGGAGACGGAACTCCGGGAAGCAGCCAAGGCCTTTTTCTCGATGCTTCTGTCATTTCCGAGGGACAAGATCGCGGTCGGGGGATCGACGACACGGCCTCGACCTCGGTGCGAGCGGGGGTCGGTTGCCTGCTCGTTTCTTTCCGGGGGGGCAAAAACGAGCAGGACAAGCGCCCCCCGGCCGTCGTTGCGCTGAGGGGCCTCGGGCTGGTGGCTGACGTGGGCGAGCGATCCGGCAACGTGCAGCTGACCTGGGGTGACGTCACCCTGGGCAAGCAGGGCTCGCCGGTAGCTGGGGAACCTGGAAGTGACACGTGGCTCGACGAGGAGGGGGAGCGCCTGCTGCGGCTTCGGGCGTCCGGAGCGGAGGAGGGCGTCCGCTTTTCGTGGGGAAGGGCAGAAGTCCGTTCTGCTGACGTTAGCGGTAGCTTGATGGAAGAAAGCGTTTCTGCACCCGAGTCGGAACGGTCTTCGACGGGTGCAGAAAGTTCCTCGGATGTCCGAATGAGAGTTGGCCTGCCGGAAGCGTCCGTGTGGCTTGCGGTCGAGGATTGGACGGAGTCCGTTGCAGCGATCTCCGCCTGCTTTGAAATACCAATTGGAGGGAAATCTGATTCAGAGGGGAAGGATGCTGATGTGCCAAGCTCGAAACAGAATCCGACTGACGATCTCAAAGGGAAGGAAGGAGCTACATCAGGGAGCCGGGTTAAAGTCGACGTTAGCGCGCCGCTGCTAAAATTCATACTGCCGAACGGAAGGAAGGAGTGGGATGGGGCGGGCTTTGAGGAGCACACCGCCGAGGCGGGGTTTGAGGGGATGAGATTTGACGGTTCAAGAAACGGCGCCTCTGTATACGACAGCGACAGCGAACCTGACGAGATCGTGAACCCTCGGACCGCCCATTCCATTCCGCAACGCCTCTTCTCCGGACAATTCGGACCGCAGAACACGTGGCAAGCGGACGGCCCAAAGCGGTCCGCCCAGACCGTCCACAAGTCTGTCGTCCTGACGCTGGACGTCCGGGCGGGCGCTCAACGGGAGGCTGCCACGTGGCATCTCGACGCTGCCGTCGAGCAGGCGCTGCTGACCGCCGAGACACGTCAGCAGGGGAAGCCCGTCTCCGCTCTTCCGCTCCTCCGCCTGGCGACGCTGCACGCCAACGCCAAAGCGTTCGTCGTCGGAATCGACGACGTTAGCAGCCTTTCTGCTGACGTGGACGCTGACGTCAGCCTCGGCGCGGTCGAGTCGTGGTGCTCCTTCCCCATCCTGCGGTTCTTCCGGGACTTTGGAGTCGAGGGCGGCGGGGCCCCCGCAAACGACGGGCCGCTGGCGGTGCGCGGGCGGCTGACGGGAAGGCTCGGGAGGGCCTCGTTTCTGCTGAGCGACTGTAGGGTAAGCTCCGAATCCGATGACCTTGTAGTCAAACTTCGCCGCAAGTCTAATGCAAAGGAGATGCCATGAAGTTTGTGAGTCGCATATCCTCGCCTGCACTCCGCTAAAGGTGCCTAATTTATGTACCCCCCCTTTGAACCCCTTTGAACCCCTTTGAACTCCCCCTTTGGTATCTTCTATAGCTGATGCGTCGTCTCGTTGGAGTTGAATACTTTTTTTGCAGATCTTCCTCCTTTCTGCTAGGGAGCCGTTGGCAAATGAAGGCGATTTGTCTGCTATTGAGCGTTCTTCATGTGTTCTGACGACTTACCGAGGTGCTCAATCCGGTCCAGAACTCCATTGAAACCTCAGCAAGCTTTTTGAGTGCAGTGGTACAACAATGCGCCCATCGTAGAGCTTCTGCTGTCCGAGCTCCGCCTCACCGCTGGAACGGACGTCCGGAACAGCTCGCTGTCCGTGACTGCGGACATAGTGGCCAACTATCACAACATCGAAAAGGTAAGCGGATCACGCTCGGATAAAGACCAGGAACTCATGAGGCCCGTTGGCGGTTGGCAGTTGACGTATTGTTGAGAGTCATCCTAGTACAGTTGCCTTCTCGAGGTCTCACTTTGATGAAGTGGACGTGACAAAAGCTTTCCCGAAGCGATGCTCATTGAGGAGCTTTTAACGAGAGGCGCTTTCTATCAGATCTACTCTGTCCCATTTAGGAACGTCAGCTCGAGACTTCTTGTTCCAGGCACAAATAGAGGCACTCGGATTTCGGTTTGTCTCCTTCTCTTGGCGAGCACCCTAGCTTGAGATCTTGAAACCTCAAGCTTTGTGAACTGGATGTTATCTGTTTCATATTGACAATGATGCGTTGTACTTGTTTGAAACGGTTCGTCACATCTCGTCGGGTGCAGGTTGCATGGGAGCCTCTTGTGGAGCCGTACTCGTTCATTCTCGAAGTCGATCGAAGCGCCAACGAAGCAACGAGCGGGAAGGTTGAGTCGCAGACTCAGGTCCATCTGGTTTCAAGGAGCATGTTGAACGTCAATATCACAGAAGGCCTGGTTAAGGTGAGCCGTCAGGCTTCGAAAAAAGCGGGACTCCACGTGGAAGCAGATCCTATCCCTGTGTGTTATCTTTCTTCACTGTTCTTCTCAATCTGAGGGTCGGGACTCGTTTTAGGTCCTACTTAACGGTCAGGTTTGTTTGTGCCTCCAAAGAGAGACCTCGAATCAAGCAAAGCGGTTCTGTCGAGCGATGCAGAAATAGATGTAATGGGTTTGGTCTCGTTTCAATATGCATTGCTTGCGAAGCTACTCAACTGGACAGCATCATAAGAGTTGCGTATCCTGTTCTGAGCTTCTTCTCCTGGATCTATGTCACACGCCCTCCCCGAGAAAGATCGACAAATTTTCAACCATACGCACAAAAGCTTAAGGTCATTTACAGCCTGCCGGCCAGATGTTTGCCGTAAACAAGACTGCAACAGCAAGCCTGCTCTCGTCTTGCAGGCGGCGATGCGTGCCAGCGAGGTCGTTCGGGAGGGCCTCGAGTACAGCTATGACGACGAGGGAAGCCACGCTGGAAGCTTCGACGAGGGCCCCACGGGCGCCACCCACAAGCGCCGCTACGCCCCCTACTGGCTCAAAAACGACACGGGCGTCACCCTGCGCTACTGGCTCAGCAGCTCGCGAACCTTTACCGGGACCGTTACCACCTCGGCAACGGTTCCTCCGGGCAAGTCCGCGCCGATATACGTGGAGGAGGACCCGGGCGAGGGGCGGGGGTTGGGTTTGGGGCTTAACCCGTTTGGGCACGTGCAGCACCGAATGATTCAGGTTCAGCTGGAGGGCTCGGGGGTTCGGTCTGACCCGATGTCGATTGACCGTGTGGGAGGCCACGTGTTCCCAGTTGTATTCACGTCATCGCACGGGATGCGGGAAGACCGGCTCGCTCGACAGTCGAGCGCCTTCCCTGTAATCTCTCGAGCCAGTAGGGTCGGGACTCCGCTCGGGAGGCAATTAAGCGAGTTCCCCATGACGTCATCGAGCTCGAGCGATGACGTCAGAGTAGGCGGGCGGGTTATCTCGGGCTTGTCGCTGGAGCGGACGGCTTCGGGGGTGCCACCGAAAAGCAGCGGACACTTCCGGACGCATGTCGTGTGCGACGTGCAGCTGCGGCGCTACAGCAAGATGGTTGTCTTCAAATCCCTGGTGAGCCACTGAATTTCCGAGCTGACCAGTTTCAGGTCTTTACTTCGAAAGGATGCAGCATTTGGTGTCTGCTATCCAATGTCAAGATGCTAGAAGCATCCGAGAGGCAGGCATGCTGCTGGAAGCACCAGACTTACAACCGGCAAGTCGCAATTTTTTGAGGATGTGCAAATGGCCGGCAGGGCTTAGGCGTCGCACTGAGTGATTTATGAGGGGTTGGAAAACCAGGTTGGGCTTGGCAGCTAGGTTGCAAAGGAATTACCCACTAGTCCTCGCTCCGATCGCCGGTCTACTTATTGGACCCGTTGTGGTGAACCGAGGTCTTCTGTTTCGCAGGTCGCCCTCACGAACAAGACATCCGTGCCCCTCGACCTCTGCTTCGAGATGCCCTTCGCGCTCGAGGGCAAGGTACTCGGCCCCATTCCTCCAGGGCAACCGTTCCCCTTCCCTATTCACCAGGTAAGCATCTCTTCACTCAAATCAATTATCATCCACAGCTTCTGCCTTGCGTATCAGGGAAGGTACTTGCACCTTCGGAATGAAAGAGGGGGCACTCAGTCAATGATTCAAACGAACCTCTTAACAGGTCATGGCTACCACGGCTTTTGATGCTTGCGACCATTATCGTTGGCCCTTGCAGCACTCTCGGTCACGCTCCAGCCAAAAAATTTCATCTGGAAGCGAATGTCGTCTGGACACGAAGGTTTCCAAGTCGGAAAACCGAGGGCTCGGTCGATGCTGATCGACCTCTCTTTCTGCGCAGGCGGGCGGCTCTGGCCGCGTCCGCTGGCGTCCCTCGGGCGACACCCACTTCTGGAGCGAAGCCCAGGCCCTGTCCAACCTTTTCAAGACCCCGGAGTCCGGCTCCAGAGGCGCCGACACCCACGTTACGAGGCCTCACCGGAGCATCGTGTGCGCCCCAAACCGCCCACAAGGCAAACCGTTCCGCTTTTGCATGGACGTCGCCAGCTCCGAACTGCCCACAACCAGCGGTTTAGAAACGGTCTCTTCGACCGGGCGGAAGAAGGGCCGGCGAGGACTGGGTTCTCAAGGTGGGGAAGACGGGCCGTGGAGGACGTGGGAAGTGAAGCTGCTGCCGCCGGTGGTTATTGAAAACTGGCTGCCGTGCGCGGTGGCGGTCTCCGTGGAAGCCGGCGGAGTGACACTGGCCGACAACACTAGAATCGCCAAGGTACGGCTAGCACCGAAAGAGGATCATGATTTCCAGAGAAGTCTGTTGTCGACGTTTGCTGAGTCTCAGATTTTGTGATCCGGTGTAAAGTCTGGTTGCTGCTTGGATGAGGAATGAAGCCTGCTTCACTTGATGACCGGGCTCCTGCGCATCCCTCTTCGTCACCATTCCCAAACGGAGTCCTTTACAAAATCTCTTTTGAGCCAGTCCGTGACTGAACCCCAAAGTATTTTCGGACATCAGGTTCTCATCGAGAAACATTCTTGGGCGATTTTGACTATCTGGAAATTCAACTCTTTTCATTCAAGACTCCATTGGCTGTCCGATGCAGGGCCAGTCTGCGCACATCTTCGAGGCGGACAGCCATCAGGAGCTACGGCTCACCTTCAAGCCCGCCGGATTCGGCGCCACGAGCGTCGTCACGCTTCCACGTGTCGTCCCAAACTCGCACGAAACGGACGGCCTCGAGGGCCTCTCGTCGATGGAGGTCCTGGAGCTGACGGCGGAGCACTCAGGTGAGGGTTGAGCTGATACTTCTATCCACATAATTTTACATCTGACATTGACAAGGATTGAGATGGGAAGCATGAGTTGTTAGAGCGGACTAAATCTAAGCTCTCCATTAATGCGCCAATGAATTTTGCGCGTTTGGCTGATGAGTCGTCTAGATTTCCGTAGTCAGGCCCAAATCTGCCATCCAGCGGGATGCGCTGGAATATAAGCTCTGGTTAAGGATAGCTGCTCTGTCTGACATCAAGCGCGCAGAGAACGTTCTTTGCTCCTAACGTTGCTTTCGATGGGACTATTGATGGCGAGAGAAATGCACCAACAACGAATATTGCCCCATCTACAGGCGCCAAGGTCACTGTTGAGCTCGAAACGACCGTAAGCCTCCTCTCGGGAACCCGTAACCTCTTCCTCTCCTGCGGCTACTGGCTCTTCAACTGCACCGACTTGCAACTCGTCTTCCAAGACGCGTCCGCATCCCGTTCGGACGTTTCCCGCGAGCAACCCCTCCCCCCGCCCCCCCGACGCTCCCCCTTGGGGAGCCAGTTCCGAAACCCCCCCGGTTTAGAGGGCGCGATCAAAACCCCCACGGAGGCCGACGAGCCCTTCGAGCGCAAGCGCTCGTGGCCTGACGCGGCGGGGCTCGAAGCCGCGCTCACCACGATCCCGGAAAGCGAAACCGTCCGAATTGGACACGGGTCCGACACGCCAAGTGTCCGCAGCAGTGTGAATGCGTCCGGGCTGGAGCCGGGCACCCCGTCGCTATCGAGAGAAAGCTCGTTCGCGCTCTCGTCGGTGTTTGGAGCGTCAAGCCCCGGGAAAAAGGTGATTCGACAAGGGGCGAACGCGTCGGCGAGCATCTTGCCCCCCGGTAGCCGCCAGCAAAGCCCCGGTTCTCAGTTGCACACACCAAAGGCCCGGTCGCGGCTCGGGAAACAAGACTCGTTCACTCCGACGGGCATGCGGGAAGGGTCCGAGTACAGTTTCGGGGGGGTGGACACACCCGCCAGCAGCAGGCCGGGCAGCCCCTTCTCATACGCCAACTTCGCCAGCACCTCCCGGTTTGGCGGCAACGGTTCGTTGTACGGTAACGGTTCGATTTACGGCACACGTTCCCTGCAAGGCGCCCGGAGCTTGTCCGGGTTTGCGCCTGGTGCGGACCTCCAAGCCGTCATGTACGGACGTCCGCCGAGGGGGGATGCGGACGAGCCCCAGCTCAAGATACGGGTCATGAAGCCGGCCAAGCGGGGCTCTGGCACTGGACACGTGGCGGCGTCGGAATGGTCGAAGCCGTTTGGGCTCGATCCGGCCGGGGGGGTCAGCGTGGTGTACATTCCAAGGTGGAAAAAGGGGGGGCTTTACGTGATGGCCGTGTCGAGCATTCCGGCGATGGGGGCCTGCGTCAGCAGGACGAAAACTGTCACGGTCCGGCCTCGGTGAGTATTTGCTGGTCCAAACGGTCTCAATATCGTGAGTCATTACGTCCAAACGGATTCAACATTGTAAATCATCGCGTTCCATATTGTAACCTTTGCTCAGTATGCGTGGAGTGAAATAGTGCAAAGTAGGTAGTTGAAGCACGGATTCAAGTTGACTTGACAATCCGACTAGGACAAATCCGGCTTGCTCCTTACAGGTGGATTGCGAACCCTTTGTCCCACAAACTCATACATCGGAGGCAACTCAGTTGCTAGATATAGCGGCCTATCCGATGCGCTGGATATTCCGAATCTTGCGAGCTTCCTTTGATGTCATTGCTCCTATCAACCGGGAGGAAGACGTAAAAACAAGAGGGAAAGCTTTACCGACTCTAGCCGACTCGAATTCTTCCGTTCCTCTTGTCCCAGGTACGTTCTTGTAAATGCCCTGCACCGTGACCTGGTGTACAAGCAGCAGGGCACGGAGTCATACCAGCATCTGGCAGCCGGCCAACACCGCCCCTTTCACTGGACCGACGTCAAAAGGTGGGCGCCCGGCTCTCGCGGTTCGTCTCTCTTAAGCGTTGCCTCTTCCGGTCATCCGTATCATGTCTGCTGATCACGCTCCGTCTTGACCTTTTTGAGCCTTCCTATTTTCTGTTGAATTTTGACGGAGCTGCAAGTATTCACTTCTCGCCGGACTAGCCTCCGACAGAAAGTTTTGCTACGGGCCAATGCTACTTGCCGTCAAAGGGTTTCTTTGCGTCTTCGCCTTTTTGCTTGACCTTAACAAGTCCGCGCTTCTTTGGCTCACTCATCTGATCTGCCAATCAAAGCTTTCCAATCAAATTTTTGAGCAGCCTCATTCGTATACAGGCCGCTGAGTTGCTCCTCAGGGTTTCTTTTCGATCTTCATCCCGCTCCATGCCTGCCCTCTGTAGGAACTTTCGGGTGTGCCTCCGCTTTGACGAAAACGGGTGGGACTGGTCGGGGGGCTTTGCTCCTGACCAGCTAGGTGACATCTTGCTCAAGATGCGTCAGCAAAGCAACCGGGCAATCACCATGGTTCGAGTTGACGTCAGCTGTCCCGACCCCCCGGAAGGGGACGGTCCGGGAAAGATGGCTGGAGGTGGCAGCCGGGGAGTGGGTACGTGCGTAGTGGTCATCTCGGAGGACCGGGGGGGTTTCGTGCCGTACAGGATTGAGAACTTTTCGACGGAGGTGAGGCTTACGATCGAGTGTTCTTTCTTGTTGACCTTGGGTTTGCGTCCGAGACTTGGGGAACACATGGACAGCAAATTTGGCCATTTGGTTATTACAGAGAAGCAACGGCTGCTGAAATCTGCTTTTTCTGATTTTCGTTTTTGCCTGCAAAGAAAAGGGCACCAGCTTTGAGAGGGGAATCGAAGCTGCCTTCACACCTTTTGCTTCGCGTCCTTTACGGCTACCCAAAACCCCCTGATTCATCAGTCATGAACCTGCGCTCAGGAAGGTCGTTCCCAGGAATTAGCCACTTCCAGATGTCCCTGCGGAAAGCGCAATTGTGAAAGAGTTTGCAGCTTTCAGAGACGGATCTGAACTCCAGGATTCCGTCGAACTCTGACATACGTTTCTTTTTTCCCTTGACAGACGGTCCGCTTCCACCAAGAGCGCTGCGAGGAAGCGGACGACCTGCTCCGTCCGTACAGCTCGTGTTTGTACGCCTGGGACGAGCCCTGCCGCCCGCACCGCCTCGTCATGACGGTGCCCGGCGCGAGCAAACTGGGCACCTTCAGTCTGGACACCGTGTGGGAGTACCCCCGGTTACACCTCTCGGCGACCACACAGCGGCCTGAGCGGACGCTGCAGGTGGGTTGCGGGATCGGACGCCTTACCCAGAGAGTCCCACAAGTCTTGTGCAAGGGTAATAATGCAATAAGTGTACAAACGGAGCGGTGGGGATATGTCACCGGGTCCAATTTGAGTTTTTAACCCGCTCTCCATCCGAGAAGGTATTTTGATGCTGATGACAAGTGGGTTGACTCATTTGGGGGGTGTTGAGTTTATGAAAAGCTTCAGCGGAGAGCTCAGTAGGTCGCGTACTTTACCATTTGAATCTATGTTCCTGGTTTGCTGCATGTTAGATGATGATAGGGGTACGAGAACAATTATCACTCGATATGCACTTCGTATAGGTTTGTAGATGTTCGTCTTGCTCTTGCGCAGGTCGCGGTTCGTGCTGACGGCCCCACGCGTGTCATCAGCGTATCTGACGTCAGCATGCACTCCTGGGAGGAGCCGGAGGGCAGCGGCGCCGGCTCTTCTTGGGCGGGCAAGGGGGAGCGGCCGGGGGAAGCCGCCGGGCCATCAGACATGACCTTGGAAGTGACTGTGAAGGTGGCCGGGGTGGGGGTGTCGGTGATTGATAGTCGGCCGCAGGTGGGTTGGATTCCTGGGGGATCTTGATAAAGGGACTCTTGAAAGCAAGGGAGATGCTCAGAATACGTATCGCCGTAATCGGGGGTCAGGTGCGCTTTCAGGCGTTCTGGTAGATTTTTGCTGCCCTTTATGGCGCTTCCTGATGCAAGGGAGTTGAGCCGCCCAGATAATCTGGCAACAACACTTGAAGACGGGTCATAGTAAATTGCAGTGTGCAACCTGATCAATTAAGGTTGCTGACGTTGTTCGAAGGGAAGTCGAGATTCATGTTATGCAGGTTGTCATACAAATGTCCTCTGGCTCTTTTTCATGTCAATCGGCTCTTTGCCTCTGCAAATATGGACAGTATCTCTGCGGCACAGAATGTAGAAGACTCTTTTGAATCCCCCGGACCTTGTGTTACATTCCTTCAAAAAAGTAGATGTAAGCAACAAAGGTCAATTGTTCGCTTACAGGAGCTACTGTACGGGTGCACACGCGGCGTCAGCATCCGCTTCGTCCGCGGTACGCACGAGCAAATGGCCGAGTTCCACGTGGCAAGCCTCCAGCTTGACAACCAATTGCGGCACGCCACGTACCCCGTCCTCCTGTCTACTTCCGAACCAGAGACGTCAGCCCCAGCGGGGGCGACACAAAGCTCTGAGTTACAGGAACGGGTCGCCGCTCTTTCTGGGCGGGTGATGCACTGGCGGCGACAGACGGGGTCGGTAGACTGCTTCCGACTAGTGTCACTAAGGTGCGTCTTTCGAATGATTTGATCAACCTGACAATTGAATTAGGTATGCTGATATTGGCTCCTCAGTGTTCGACCGTCCATCAGGTGTCTGCTTACCCAGAGAGTAACTCGGCTTGAAGTGGCTGATGCCCTCACTTTTAAGGCTCAGCGGAAAGCACCGACGAGAAGTTTGGATCCCAGCAAAGGACTATCCTCAAGCAAGAAGCCAAAACTTTGCCCACAGTCGAAAAAGGTGCAAAACTGACAAAGAGCTTACTGGCACTGGTCTTGAAGACCAGAACTCCAGAAACGCATCACGAGCACGAGCTATATGCGCTCTCTTGAAAGCAACTCAGAAACTCGACCCCAAGACCCTGGGTTTGTCAAAACCACGTCATTCGTAACCTTCCTTTCAGGGTGGCGCCTCTGCGGCTGGAGATCGAGGAGCGCCTCGTCGCCCGCATCGTGGAGTTCGCGAGCGCCCTCCAGGCCGACTCCCTAAACCCCAAACCCTCCGCGCTCGCGCATCCTCTGGACGAGTCCGACAGCGGCTCCTTTGCGGACCTCGCGGCCGCGTTTACACCAAATGCCACGCCCATTCACACCAGCGGGCCCGGCAGCGTTGCTAGCGGGGCGTCTACGGGGCACTCAGAGGGCGTCCTTACTGGCGCAGCAGGTGAGCGCTTTGAGTTGGTGTTAAAGGCCCCTGAGGAGTTCCTCGAACCAGGTGTGTCCGTTGTGTGTCGTATCGATGAGTGGGGAAATCCTTCCTCAAGTCTTGAGAGCCACAAGACCGGGAGCTCAAGAGAAATGTCTGTAAGTGCTCGCTGGTGTTGTCTATTAAGCAACCTAAGGATCTCAACTTTTCAGTAGAACCAGGTTGAGGAGCAAGAATCCACAGGAAGTGAGGCGGCAGCTATTAGCGAGCCTCTCAGCCAGACCTTTTAAGGGCTATAAACCTCTTGGAGGAACAAGAGGGGGATCCTGTACGAGAATTGGCGAGAGTAGTGGGAATCACCTGTCAATCGCCTTCCGGATGTACTCCCTTACACACAGGTGGGCTGTCGAGCGTGGTGTTGACGGGGCACTCCGAGGGCAGCGGGTGCGGCCCGCAGGCGGCGGCGGTGGCTTTCGTGGGCGGCCCCAACTGGGATGTCTGGACGCTGGTCAAGGACCGGAGGAAGATATACATTGAAACGCTCCACATCCACGCCGTCGACTTGACCATCAGGTAAGCTCCGGTCGGTGTGAAAAGGCTTTGTCAGGGTGGACTTGCTTCGTTCCTGGTGCGTGCAGCAGCTTCTCCAAATTGCGAAAGACATCACGTTG
The DNA here is from genome assembly GCA_000708835.1 of Klebsormidium nitens. Classification (NCBI taxonomy): domain Eukaryota; kingdom Viridiplantae; phylum Streptophyta; class Klebsormidiophyceae; order Klebsormidiales; family Klebsormidiaceae; genus Klebsormidium; species Klebsormidium nitens. The sequence goes on from DF237004.1 coordinate 208,579, forward strand.
CCGAAGGGATTGTGCTGCTCTGTCCTATCTAGACTACCCCGACTCTTCGTTGTATCACTGGCGGAAGTTGTGACTGGATGCCACCTCTCTGTGGAGATCAAGTGCGAAAGTGCTGCTTTGCGTCGGTCGGTCGGATGGGCTCTCCTTGCAGCAGGATTTGACGCATCAAATAGACTTTCGTTTGTGGGCTCTTCTTACGCCTGTCTTGCCTTCTGTGTGCAGTTTCGTGAGCGCGCCCTGGTTACCCTGGGAGATCCGCGGGGCCGCTGCGAGGGGCATGTTAGGAGGGGCGGGGATCGCTATCCAGGTGGGTCTGTGGAAAACAAGCTATATAAGCGTTAGAGGTAGTTTTCTTTCCAACTGTATATGGACCATGTTAAGCAGACGCTCTGATGTTTCAGGTCTACAGGGTTGCGAAGCTTACGGACCAATCGAGCGGCTACTTTGATGGTATCTTTCAAGATCAAGACGCTGTTACCTTCACCCAAACAGACCCCAGCCCTAATTATTGGATCCACGCAGCGAAGCTTGGTGGCTCTCGCCAATCCCCGAATGCTGGATCATGAAATGAAGCGGCTCTTTACACGGCCGGTGCAGCGCTCTTTAACTACCAAAGTATTGACAAATTCAGCCCGACAGACCCCAAATCCTGAGTTCTGGACCCCGATTCTTGAGGTTCTGGACGCTAAGTCTCAATTCGTGGCTTTTGGCAGCGGAGTGTGATGGCTCTCGCCGACCTGAAATGCCGGATGTTGAGGACGAAGCGGCTCTTCACAACGCCGATTCAGCGCTCTTTTACTATTAATTCGCTGACACCTTTAGCCTAACAGACCCAAACCTTGAGTTTCTGGACCCCAAACCCTAAGGCTCTGGACCCTGAACCTCGATCCTTGGATCTTCGTAGCGGAGGGTCAAGCTCCGGCCGACCTAGAACGCCGGATGTTGAGACCGAAGCGGCTCTTCGCACCGCCGATCCGGCGCTCTTTCAGAACCAAAGTACACGTACTAACACCTTCAGCCGACCTTCAGCGTAAGAGGCTCCAAACCCTGGATTTCCCGACCCCAAAACCTGAGTTCCAGGACCTGAACCTCAATCCTGCATCCCTGCAGCGGAGGGTAATGGCTCTTGCCGACCTTGAAGGCGCCCCCGTGCATCTCGGCCCACTGACTTTGGAGCATCCGCTGGCGAGCTATGGCACGCTGTGGGGTATGGGCTCCCGCCACTACACGCGCCAAGTGCTGCAAGGGGTCTACAAGGTGAGCATGCGCTCGCACAACTGGATTAAAGGTGTGAATAGGCACTCAGCTCGAAGTGCCAAGAGAGAGTCGTTGCGGGGTGCCGAGGGTCGGTGTGCTACTGTGCCAGTTTCGAGCAATTGTGAACAGGATAATTGCTGACCAAGTAAAGCGATCGCCTTTTGACTCGTCGGAGAATATGGGCACCGAAATTTTCGGGTCGCATCTGAAGCCAGGCTTACAAGCCGGGGGGTATGCTCCAGGTTTTTGCGTCTCAGCCCGGATGTTTGAAAACCCGTAGGTCTTCAGGCAGAAGGGAGTTAAGTCCAGGCTCGATCTCGAGCTGTGTCAAGTCTCCAGTTGGGCTGTAGAGCTTCCATTCCTGACACTTCCTTCGCCGCAGGTGCTGGGCTCCGCCGACTTCCTGGGCAACCCGGTGGGCTTCTTCCAAAGCGTGGGCTCCGGCCTTTGGGACTTCGTCACCACGCCGGCGACCAGCCTCGCGCAGGTGCAGGCCCAGATTTTGCTTCTATTAAAATTGAAAGAACTCCTTGTATATTCATTGACATTGAGTTAGCCCTCCCTTGCGGGACCGTAGCTCAAGGGGTCTTCTGATGTGAATGTGGGCTTATTTCGACCGGAGCACGGGGAAGTCCGGTCTACACCGCCGGCTGATCGACGACCTTGATATGATTTGCGCTTGGCAACCGTCAGCAGCTTTTGTTGCCTGGGTCTGCTTGCTGCGAAGCATCTGTGCTGTGCGACTCTGTACTTTGCGCGGCACACCGGGTCGTCCGGCGCTTGGTTTTAAGCAACCTTTGGTGGCAGTTGTTTGCAAATGCAAATGCAAACATCAAAAATAATCCTGAAGCATTAAAAATTGATAAAAAATAAAGCTAGTGAACGAGGGGCTAACACACAGTGAAAGATGACCAAGAATTGGTCATGAGTAACAGCGGCAGTTCTTGAATCGCACGGAGCGCTCAATCTTCCGCTCAGATCTAGACAAAGTTCTAGCTTTCAACCTCGACATGAGAAGATCAGAGATTGTTCCGCAACCCGCCCTTTACGCTCTCCACAGAACCCCGGCCAGTTCACGGCAGGCGTCGCGGAGGGCACCCGCAGCCTGTTGAGCAACACGGTCTTCGCCTTCAGTAACGCCGCCACGCGCCTCAGCGGAGCCGCGCGCAAGGTGCGTCAGCTGCTCGCTCTAGTATTTGTGTTCCTTCGTGGCCTGGAAACGAGTGCTAACTTTATGTCCCCCTACATTTCAACTCCCTTGGGGTCAAAAGACGTGCGTCCTTTTTGCTCCGTTTTTCCTCTTCGTCTTGTCATGGAAGATCCCAAAACGTTGGCCGTTCTTGTGCTTCGTGTCTTGAGTTGCGTGCTGACGCTATAGTTCTTAGGGTCGGCTTTGTGAAGAGCATGTGGTTTACAAGGGGACGCCGGCAATCGGTCTGGCTTTTGTCATCTGCCTTCGTTTCTTGTCAGACGCCGAAAACCTGCCCCGCTCTTCTCTACCCATTGTCTTTCGTACCGATCACAGTTCTGACGTGCCATTTTGCAGGGCGTTCAAACGTGGGCGCTGGACCGGGAGTACATTGAGGAGATGGAACGGCGGCGGCGCGAGGAGAACGGCGGGGGCGTCTTGCGCGCCATTCTCGAGGTGGGCGTCAGACGCGTCCAAATCCCAGAAGAGTAGCAAACGTCTTCTGGGATTGCTCGACCAAGTAATTTCGGTGTCCCTCCTCTTACAACTCACGCATGCTGACGTCACCTGCTTACAGGGCTTGACCGGGGTGCTGGAGCAACCGGTGAGGGGCGCGGAGAGCAGCGGCTTGGCAGGGATGGTCACCGGTGGGTTTCTCCGGCTCGATATCACGTATATTTGAATTGTAAGACTTCCTCTCAAGCCTGTTGGCAGCATCACAGTAGTGCCGTGATTCTTTTAGCAATTTTAGGCCTGAAATCGTCGTTCACTTAGGAAGTTGGAAGAAACTTCCATCGGGTCACGTTTGAGTTGGATGGAGAATCCCAGATTCGCGTCTCCAAGTGTCGCTCGCAGCTCACCCCTCACTTGCGCCAGTTAGTCTATCATAACCTGTGGACCTGCTCAGATGTTCTTCAAATTATCCGTACCTTGCACGAGAGTGCTGAATTTGTCGCGTTTTTCCTTCCAGGCACCGCCAAAGGGCTGGTCGGTCTAGTCGCCAAGCCGACCGCCAGCATTCTCGAGCTCGCGAGCCGCACCGCGCAAAGTATCCGCAATGCGACCCGCCGCAGCCTCGCGCGCGCCATGCGCGTGCGCCCCCCCCGCCAAATCAGCGCGGACGCCCCGCTGACGAAGTATTTGCGGGAGGAGGCGGTGGGGCGGGCGGTGCTACTGGAAGCGGAGGGGGGGTGGTACGGAAACGAGGTGAGGGGGGGGGCGGGTGGTTTTGCACTGCGGCGTTCGTTGCCGAAGAGGGGGGGCCTTTTTGTGGTAAACCACAAGAGGAGTTTCATGGTTCTCGATGTTCGACGTGTAGATCCGAATGGTGAACACGCACGGCAGTCTTATACACGGGCAGATGTGCTCCACAGAAGACAACCATCTTCTCGTCCGAACGGCGATCGCCGAGGGACGTTAGTCCCTCGCACAAGGATGCTTTAGGTGGTGACGGAGAGGCCGCGACGCCATGTCAGCACAAGCCGAAACGCTGTGATAAGTGCGACTGAGATCGTCAAAGTTGACGTGAAGAAAGATGAACACCAACCTTCTCTTGGTGTTGGTTTTGCAGGTGTTCAGCCAATGCTTTCCCCTCGCAGAACCGGGCGAGTTCCTCGTTCTGTCCGAATCCCGAGTCCTTTCCGTCGAGAGCGCGAGCTACCGACCGGCGGCAAAAACATCGGACACTTGCCCCGGGCGCGAGTGGACTGTCCAGTGGGACATCGCCTTTACGGACGTCCTACACGTCCAGTCGCGGGGAAAGGCACTCCGGATACTCGCCATGTCGCCAACCCTGACGTCAAAGCCAGCAAAAACGCCCGTGCTGGGAACGCCACCAAAGTCGGCGGGCGCCGCACCATATGTGCATAGAGAGATCAGCTTCGAGGAGGAGGGCGCGGCGGAGTATCTGCGTAAGCATTTGTCAGAGCACGCGAATAGGAGCCACAGCGGTCATGGGCTAGGACAGGGAGCTTTGCTTCCGAAAGAAAGCGTCGAATGAAAACTCACGATAGAATTCTAGGCCGATAGAAGGTAATGTTGCTGCAAGTGATCTTAATCGAGCTGAGGCAAAAGGCCAGGTAGAAATACTCACGATGGGGTCACTCTAAGGTGATCTGTGTCTTGTATTTTTCTCTGTCCAAATAAACTCCGGCCTCGTGGCAGATACTTGGTAACCTTCGAGAATTTTACTTGATGCATGCAACTATAACAACCTGAAGTGGTGCATGCGTATAATTTCCGCGCATCATACGTCTCCTCTTTGGTAGGTTTTATATCTCGATACGTCCGACAATCATCCTCAGATTTGCTCCGTCAAGTTGATGGAGCACTGATTGAAAGACAACCTGGCAGATTGTGCACTGATGCCAATCCAAATGCATTCAGGTCGACAGGTGTCTATTGCATGGGTATAACATAGCTTCGATCGGCCATGCTGCTTTTGCCATCTTCTCTAGCTACATAGCTAGAGCTATTATGGGGTACCGTACGAGTATACTGTCGACGGTAGGCTCCATCAGACGGTACCGTAGATGTAGCATCATGCCATGCAGGCGACAAGCAAATGTTGCATCATGTGTGCCAACTTAGCATTACCATGCTAAGAAGGTTCAGTCCGACGCACGGGATCCTAGGATGCATGTCGGTTTACATAAATGTTGGCATGAGAGCCCAGATAGCCCATGCCAGGCCGCCCCCGCGTTCAAAAGAGAACACATCGCACATGATTGAAGCACGGCGGCCATCTTTAAGCTGCGCCTGGATGTGCAGGCTGTCCGTTCATACGCACTGCGGACTGCATGCGACAACTTACCAATGTGTAGAATCTGCTCGGAGAGCGTTTGGTGGCGCCCTGAACTTCCCATTCTGCTATAGCAGAGCGGCCGCCAAGCCTGAGTCAATCTTCCCGAGAACAATGACGGGTCACACCTTAGTTAGAATCTAAAGTACACTTACACAGCTTTGCTGCATAAAGCTCTTGCGCCCAACCCAACTGAGCAATCGCAATTGCAGAGAAAACCTAGGATAGCTGCCAATTCCTATGCTAACTCCTGACGCATACAAAACATATGCTTCCTTCCATGTGTGTTGTCCCTTTGTTCAAAAGTTGTTTACACAGGACCGGTAACACGTACTTCCCAGAACCATAAAGAGGCTTTGGTACGCATCACACAAAGCCTCAAATTCTTTGTTACCGCGTTGTTTGTGGCCGTTCATCTGGCGTTGCTATCTGATAGTTTGGGGCGGTAAGAGTGTCCACATCAGGAGGCAGACGCAAGCCTGGCCGAGGCTCGATCTCTGGTAGAGGAATGCTGTTTCGCTGCTTTGCGAGCTCGAGGAGAACCTAAGGACCAGAAAGCGCTCAGTCACCAACTTTGAAAGTTTATCAAGGAGCCCGCGCATCTGCCAGACGTTTCAAAGTGCTTAGGGGCAAACGAGTGCTGCCTACATAGAGGCTGGTTTTGCAAGACAAGGAACCAATCAAATGTTTGTCCTGGACAAATTAACAAAGAGCTAGGTCGATCCGTGAGGGTCAGTAAGCGTCAGATCAGCAAGACATGTGGGTAACTTGCTTGTGAGAGTCATCTGTTATTGCACCATCCGCAAATTTGAAATAACTTTCATCCTCCTGCTTATCGATCTACACAAATGCGGCGGACCTTCTCAGCCGTGTACATCAATACCTATAACAGAGACCAGCATAATTGTTCCCTGTACATCAGATACTTTAAGTAGAGACCAGAAGACAACAACACACTGCGCTTCGCACTTTATTCTCGGTGCCTCACCTCTCTCGGTGGGGGCTGCGTGAAGGAAAAGTTGACCCGAGACTGGATTGCGAGCTTCACATCATCAATGTCGATTGCCGGCTTGTTTGCATGCTCCGAGTAGGTTCGTGCGTCGCTGAGGGCGTCGGTGAAGTATCCTGCACATAGTTGCACCCAGATTTCTTACTACGGAAGTTACTGTGTAGGTATTGGGCACAGGTGACATTTTTGTTTAGGGGGAATGCACTTACAGTTGAAGGATACAATTGAGTTGAGCAATGCCGACAAGCTGGAACGCAACGCTGATCGTTGATGCCCAATTCGGACCACATGAGCGAACAAGATGCGGGGACAGGTTCCTTGAATGCTTATGTTTTCACACGTAAAACGAGTTGTTTACTGCTGAGATCCACGCGTTTGCCCACATGTTTCCAACTCTGTTCAACGTTCAAAGGCAAGGGCTGTCTGCTTAGAGTGCTCAATTCTCACATTTCTTGAAAAGCGAGATGGACTATTGACAATGCCACCTGAAATGCTGTCACTTAGAAAGATCCCTGAGAGAGTGAATGTCTGATTCCTCATAATCCTGAACCACCACAGCCTTGATTTCTTCGATTGATGAAGAATCACAGCAAAATGGGGCACCGGTCGTATGAGAGCCCCGCAATATAATCCCAGGAGTCCTAATCTCCTCACACAAAATGCAGTGAAGGCTTCCTTCGCGGGTAAAATGTTGACCGATGGAAAGGGTGTCCAAGAGGACGACCGCAAGGCACTACCCGCAGCTTACAACGTCCGTCACTTTTCACCGGGGCACGAACTGATGGACCAGACAAGAGCAGCTTTCAAGTCACACCACCAACACCTCTCTCCCTTCCAATGTTCCAAATGTCTATCATTCTAGCGGAACTACTGCCTGATCAAGGTTGGCAATCCGCTTACGATACATGAACTCCAGGAGCTGGTTCACAACTCGCGGCTCGTAGTTTTCCACCCCCATCGATCGCAGTATCTCGATGATGACCTTAGCATCCTGCGGAAGATCTCCAGCAGCCCCAGCGTCCGCCATTTCCGAGGGCGATGCTTCTCAAAATTGAGCTGCCGCCATTGGACCAGCTCCTCTGCGCTAGGAGTAGAAATTTGACAGCGTACAATATTAGCCATGCAGCAAAAGCACGCAAGCTGACAACTAGAACGACGTGCTAGCCATAGATGATAGAATTTGTCGTGTCACCGAACTCCTGGGTGACTATGCCGATTCTGCTCGGGCTAAAAAACAAAGTATTGAGTTAGGGCAACTCCCAGCCGCCGATGAGTCACAAGCAATAAGTTTGAACGGCGCTTCTTTCAGGGAGCTTTCGTACAATTGCTTCGCAGCGGCTACTGGTTGGTTTGAATTTGAAACTTATAGTCAGGTAAAACCCCTTGAATTAATTCAAGTGATTTTCAGCGCGCGCGGCCTGGCGTCGTGCCGTGCATTGAATCATTGAGACCGTCGATGACGGTGAACGTGCTGAACGTGCAGCAGATCGACGGTTGAAATTCTACCCCAACTTCCCTCGAAACTTTCAAACGTGCGGAAGCTTGTTCAACAAAACTTCTGCCAGCTCAGCGGTCATGGCTCCGGCCACGTTGAAGACGGTTGAACGTTCTCTCTGCCATTGCAGGCTTCCTTGGTGCAGCCCCAGCGCCATGGCTGCCGGCAGCCGGCAGCTGCAGTCTCTGCAGCAGCACTGGCAATCTGCTCGTGGAGTTTCTGTTGGGCCCTGACACTGACAGAAGGTGTCAGGAGTTTGGTTGTTGTGCTTCCCCTTCCTGACAATGTAGAGCACTTTATCCTTAGCTGAAGGCAAGTCCTAAAGCCAAAGGAAGATAATTGCTCTTCATTAGAAGCTTGGTAATGTACCAAGGTAGATGATTCTGGTAGGACTTAGGTTTCAATCAGCGTTTCATCTAGTCTAATCAGCATTGAACTGGTTTAGAGGTACAAGTGCAAGCTCCGGAGGGTGAGCGTTTGTCTGAAGGACCGAAGGAAAGGCATTGCAATGGCGGTCACAGAAAGCAGCAGTCCTCTGGCTGATCTGCATTCAGTCCATTTGCGAATTGCACGGACAATGGAACAGGTAAAATGCCCAACATTGCTGCCCTTGTTTTTGACAGCAGGTTAAGCACTCTTGAAGATCTTCATGCATCCCTTCTTCAATGGTAATACAAAGACTGGAAGACAAATTTTCCTTGAGGATACACTTTGTCCTCGAAACAAACGCAACTGTCTGCACAAACAACCGATTGTAAGAGTTTTACCCTCTGTCGTCAAGCAAGGGGAGCCCTTCGTACCTTCACTCTTTGGAGGTCCTGATCAATGCAGGGCTTGATGCCAAAAACAGCATGTTCACTAAGGCGAGGTAGGACTCGACAATTGATCAGGGGCAGTGCAACCCCGCATGCCCAACAGGCCTTGTTTTCTAGCAAGTTTGTCAGCGGCATTGAGAACATGAGGCAGAGGGTATGAGCTTTGTGCTTTGTGCTTGGTAAGTTCACCTTCTTCTCCTCAATGCCTTCGCAAGTTCAAGGGGTATCCTGCAATCTTGATGTTTGTTTTTGTGCTCATTTGCAGCTAGACGGTGCCTTTGTACGTGCTCACAAGCTGGGCATGGCTGGCCAGCTCTCCTTGGGCGAGCTGCGCGCTTTTGTCTTCTCAATGGAGCAAGTGGAGGCAGAAGTGCAGGTACGTTTTAACTCTCGGAAGCGTCCAATTCGTCCTAGTCATACTTCATTTCTGATCGCTGTTGTCCCAGAGTCCTCACCATTGGCAGTTGTCGCTTAGCAAGCGCTTGTGATTATGAAATACAGATCTCTTTCAATACCTACCATCAGGACAAGTCAATCTGTGACGGAGCATCACTTTACCATTAGCGCTCGACGCATGAACGAGCGTCGAACTCAGCCTTTCAACGTGCAGAACGTGGGCTGGACTCAGTCATAAGAACAGATTGTCAAAAGAGAAGTTGGCGCAATGGTACCATGAAAGACTTGTCTTGTGTTCTCGATTATGTGAACAAGGATCAAGCATTCAGAACCTTCTCACCTGTCAATTGTGAGCCCCCAAAGCCCCCGGTTTTTTAACTTTGCCATATTCGTGTTCCGAAATCCTGTGAAGTACTCCAACTGATTTTCTGCTTGCTGTCTGCCTGCAGAAATGGGCCCCTCTCTTCTCGGAGGCCGCTTTGCGCCCCCAAGGACCTTCCCTCAGTATGCATCTCCCAACCATCAACACAAGCGACCAGGCGCATACTCCCACGTCCCCACTTTCGCCCAATCCCAGCACGCCAGCTGGCTCCGCAGAGGGACCGTTTACCACCCCCCTGACAGGCCCTCTCCTCGTCCACGGCTTCCCTAGCGAAAACCTCGACTTCACCCCAGTCAGTGTGAACACCCCCAGAGCCTTTTCACACCACCCCACTCCTTTCCCTGAGCACCGGTCTGAGGACTCCGAAGAAGAGGCCATGGAAGACGAGGACGCTCCTGAAGGGGGCCCGGTCCCCGTCTCGGGGGGTGGTTTAGAGGGGGAAGCGTCCCCCATGCCGCCGACGCCGAGCATGCCCTCACCCCCCCGCTGCTGCTTTGTCCTCAAGAACCGGGACAGCAATGCAAGCAGCAGTAGCTTCACAATGACCCCGTCGAGCGCGTCTCCCCGAACCCCAGTCTCTTTCCAGAGAGGCCCTCTTTCGGCAATGGGACACAATCAGGTGGCTGAGAACCAGCGCGTGGGGCTGGCTTCACAAGGCCTCTTGAGCAAAGGGGAGGGAAAGAGGGGAGCGAGGGCTGGGGATGAGTTGGAAGACCAGGAGAATCAAGGCCCTGTTGGGGCGCTGGGCGACTTTGGGCTGGAGCGCCAGCCTGGTAAGGAAGGACTCCACAAGGCCCCTCTTGGAAAGGTTCCGAATAAAAGTGGAACTGGTTCGTTTCTGTTGCATCACGCTGGACCAGTCTAGGCACGAAGCTTGTCATTGAAAGCAGCTTGATGGACTGCAGTGTCGATAAAACTCCAGCTGCAAAGCCTTGAGTTCACCATCCGCTGGATCGTATCGCTTGATTACATCAGGTGACGTTAGCGAAACTCCCTCCGAGTCTGATCCTCAAAAGTTATGCCCTGGTGCAGCGCTCGTCGAACCAACACACAACTGGGCGCAGGCGAGCCTCCAGCGCGCTCGCAGCATGGGGGGGATGCACACAGGGCCTGCACCCAGCCCATTCCGCACCCCTGGTGAGCAATGTTCGCCAAATGAATTGCTAGATTGACTTGCACCCTGCTTTCGTTTCACACTTTGTTGCTTGCATTGCGATGCCAGTCGAGTCCATGTGTAAAGGGTTTGTGAACTGGAGGTAGTTAGGCTCAACCGAAAACGCGCGAAGCCCAGAGTCTGAGTTTGCTCGGCAGTATGGGAGAGTTCGGCCGTTCAATGCGACACACTTCTGCGATAAGTACGTTCTCGTACCTGTAATTCTCCGCGTATTCTTTGCTCTCACTCGGGACCAGTGCTTGCTTTGTGCGCATGATGATCAATACGTCCACCTTGGCATAAGATCGAAGAGGGCGTCTGGATACTGGTCTCCCCTCCGGTACTCTGGCAACTCTTATGTGACTTTAGAGGCGTGTGACTTCGAATAGGCGCCCGGGAGACGGGTGGGGTAGGTAAGGTGGTTAGGGTGGGTTGGGGTCTGGAGCGGGTACTTATTTTGGTTAGGTTTTTGAGATTACGTGCCCGGGTAAGTCGAATGTTAGGTCACACGCCCGTCAGGTCACACGAGAATTGCCAATATCCCTCCGGTCATGTATCTGGCAAACCTGTACACCCATTCTGAACACCTTTACACCCCTGTACTCGCCATTGTGCGGCCAGGTCCTACAGATTTGCAATCACCGATGAGGTCCCACCGACAAACGAGAATTACGAGGGGAAAAGGAAGATTGAAAAGGGGTTTACTGAAAGCTTTCAACCCTGCGACTACGGTGCGGCCTCCAAACGGACTCACTAAGTAACCCCAGCAGGCCGTTCGATCTATTCAAATCGGACGAAGATGAGTATTGTTTCTGATTTCGATCCTCCTCATTCCAGGTGTCACTCGCCTTATGCGGCTGTCGCCCGGCGGCCCTTCCCCCGTCTCCCCCGTCCAGAACCTCTCCTTCGACTCCCCGGCAACTTTCGCCACGTGGCAGAAGAAGACCCGCCCACGCGCCGGACAGGCCCCCAGAGACGTTTCGGACGGTTCCCCCAATCTCCGGACGCCCGAAATGGACAGCCCGCCCGCTACCACTGAGCTGCAGGCAATGGCGGGTCCGGACTTTGAGGCGACGTCACCCCCAATCAGAGGGCAAAGTTTCGGGCCCTCTGGAAAGGACCGGACGTTCTTGGACGACCGCGCGATGTCGGACGCCGAACGGCTCGGACGGGTGGAGCAGCTTCTGCGGGGGGGGGTCGAGGACTCGGACGGAGAGCCCGCGAACCCGTTCGACTTTCCGGAGCGATTTGCGCCTGTGGGCGATTTGGGGCTGACGGACCACAGCCCGGCAAAGGCTCCCGCGCGCCCCGGCGAGTGGGTCGGGCGCAAAACCGTCGACGTGGCAGAGGTGATGCGGGGCGATGACGTGGCAGCGTGCGATTGGAAGGACGGCGTGGCGGCCCTGCGGGACCTCCACGTGTCCAAGTCCGCGACGCTGCCACATGTCATTGATCCGTTGGAGGTCGACGTCAGGCCGGACTTTGAGCCGTTGGATGGGGCCGCTGCTCTGCTGTCGAAAAAGGGGTTTGAGACACGGGGTTCAGGGTTTCTGCGGGAGGAGGATTTCGGCCTAGAGGGATCCCCCGGCTGGATGGACGGCCGGGCGGCGCTCAAAGCGTATGGCTTGGATACGCCCGGGGGCCCCAAGGCCAATCCCTCCCGGTTAGGTGAATCGAGCGCCAAACTTGAAGCCCGTTCGCCCCTGAAAAGCTCACCGGTTGGCAGCCCCCGCGCAACGTGGCAGCAAACAAAGTCGAAGACGGTCGGAGAGTGGGTGAACACGAGCGCTGTCACCACCCCGGGGGGGGTAGGTTCGCCTGGGGAAGAGACCCCCGGGCGCTTGCTGCCGCCCTGGGGAGTCAGGACCAGCGACGGGAAGGCGCACCGGAGGAGTCGCAGCCATGACCTGGGCGGGAATGGCACCCCGAGGAGCGACCTCGGGTTCTACAGCCCCCGGGGTCCCAAGAAAGGGGAGTGGGCGCCAAGGAATGCTAAGGGTGAGAGGTTCGGCGAAGCATTTGCTCTTCAAATCTGGTGAATGTCTCCAGACTGTTCGTGGCTGAAGCTTAGCGAGCATTAGATACAAAAATTGCAGAATCTGCAGTTAGACATCAAGCTAGCATACTTCGCAACTGAACCGGACTTTGAAGTCTGGACAGGACAGTATCAGCTACGGGAACGGCTCCAGCACTTCATACCGGTGACGACGACACGCAATCTTAGCAGAGGCTCGAGAGATGCCCAAACCAGCCGAGTTTTCCAGTCTTAACCATCCAGTGGCATTTACTGAGTTCCGTTCGGCTCCAGATCCCGCACTCGACGAGGCTGACGTCATCAATGACGGCAAAGAGAACATCAACCCCAACGTGGGCGCCGCGGCCCCCGCTCCCTCCGGTCTGGACCTCTCCGCCTTTCCCCCGGTGTTTCGTACCGGGGAGGCTGCCCAACAACTGCTCACGGTACGCTTGACAGCCCCTGTATTCGTACAGTTGGAAAGCCTTTTAAATGTTTGGCTTCTTGCTTTTTGCTAGTAGTTGGGTTGTAACCAGCCCTCTAATACGTGGATAATTTCGACTTGCAAATCACTGTCAATCTCGGTCCGCAAGGTACTTGCATGGAATTGACGATCAGCCAATACAACAGCCCAACGAAGACCTATGCTACATTTGCAACCGGATACCGTGCAAAAGTATGGAACGACACCTTCGAGCTTGCCAACTGCGAGCTGTTGTAGAGCAAACTCGCACTGCTACAATTTATCGGCGCTGATGGAAGATCATTCCCGTTGCCAGGTGTTCCAGCAGTTCGCGCCTCCAGAAGCCCCTGAGGGCGGAACGCCGACAAGGAGAAACGGCTCCTTGGTAAGCATCGACCGAGCGTTACCGTCTTAGGCACAATCGCGAGCCACACTGCCTCGTACAGAGGCGGAAAGTCTCTCCACAGCTCGCTGCGCGCATGGTATTTATGCAAAGCTCTGCATATGATTCCAGAGCAGGCCTTTATTCGGCCCTCACGTATCTGGACTCTTGTTGCGTGATTCCTGGAGGGAGCTTTTTCGCCTGAACTTCGATTGGCTCCTCAATAGTGTTTGAATATTCTGCCACTGAATTAGTAATTTACTAGCTTAATAGGTTCAGGATTTGGGTTCTCTATCAGCACGCGCCCGTGGCAGTGGTTGATTAACCCTGACGTGACCCGTCGAAACTTGCCTGAAGTTCCAGGCCCCTCTGCTGCAAGAGATGACACTTCCTCTTGCATTCCGCAGTCTTTGTCGGAACTGGACGGTCTGCTTATGGGCTACGGAACTGAGCGCCTGTCCCTGCTGCTGGACTTGCTCGCCTCCCGGGGGGCCCTCCAGCCCTTCGTCGTGGGCCGCCAGATGCGCTGGGAAAGACCCCCCTGAAACGTCAGCCGTCGCTCTGAGGAAGGACCTTTTGTCTTGGGACCCGGAGACGGCATGGGCCTGCATCAGTCCGTTGAAAGTGGTTTATATAGCCCGAAGATGCTTGGAAAGCTCGGGGAGAACGAGTACATGTCGCAAAATGATCCATCATTAGCTGGTCGTGAAAGTCCGTCAGAGTCGGTCGTTGCACGGAGTACTACTCCGTTGTCCTAACCGTACAATAGCATCTGTGTACATTCATACGTGTATCCTGCAGACTACCTACTTATGTAGGAAAGGCGACTAACATCCGTTGACTCGTGGTGTGTACGTAGCTTCACAATACTTTCTTGAGTTCGTAAGTAATGATGCAGTTCTATGTGGTAGATCCGAAAGGAAGCAGCTAGGTTGAAAGTCTTCATTGCTAAACTTGAAGAAGATCTGAAACAGTCCCCTGATCCATGCATTCTGCATTCTTGCTGAAGCACCAAACCAAGGCAGACGTTTTCCGCTTGTCCACTAAGAAACCTATCAGCATGGGGCTCTAAGTTGCCAGATCCAGTGCTTAACAAACTTTGACAACGTTTCATTAATTGGTCAAGACACTCGGCCCGGGCTGTCATTGCCGCCCCGTCATGGCTTGATGCACGGTCAGTCATGCAAACCTTGTTGGAATGCCGAATTTATAAGCCGCTGCAAGGTATACCGTCAATAACAATAAGTAACATGCAAAACCGGAAAATTACGGATAATTGCGAATTACACATCCTGCAAAACGCTTTGATATGTGCATTTGCAAAAAGAACGAGAGGATTCGCGTTGAGGAGCTCGCTTTCCCTGAGCTCATCATGCTGGCATGAATGGCGTACGGTGTACGTCGATATCACAGATGAACTCTTTGAGATCTGTCAGCCGGTTTTGGGGTTCATTAGCGCGTTCATGATGCAGGCAGCATGCGTCCGTTGTAATTTCTACCGTCGCGCACAACTACAGCGATCGGTTTGCCTCATAATAAGTACGATTTTGGCAGAGTTAAGTCTTTGGTCTGGTCTCCTTAACATAAATATGAAGTACTATGCTGAACTGGATAAACGGATAACGGCGTCATGGCATGTGATCTTTTACAACGCCAAGTGCCATGTCGGGTCGCAGAACTCAAAGATAGACGATGATCTCTAGCAGCACATGCACTGGTCCGCTGAGCTTTTACGAAGGTTTGGCTCAGTGAGATCAGGCCAGCCTTGGTCGACGGGAGCTATGTCTCAACGAGAGCTGCGGAAGACGCGCTAAGGCGTCAGCTCGTAAGACCGAATCTTGAACCTCTTCTCGTTGGCTAACTTGTGAAGCCGCTTCCACTTACACCACAGCTCCTTGTCGTAGCGCAGCTCCTTGACGTCCCTCACAAACTCGATCGGACCGTGCACCTGCGCCTCGATCAGAAAGTTGATCCTCGGATCGGACGTCGGTGCGTACCAATTCCGCTCCACCAGGCAGCGGATCTCCTCGTCCGTGAAGCGCACCAGAACGTGCGCGAGGTGCTCGCAGGTAGCGACCGTTTGCGCGAGGTCCTCCGTGGACGGGCCGTAGGTGAAGGTGCAGCGCGCGCGGACTTGCGCTTTCAGCTCGAAGTAGCAGTCTCCGAAATCGCGCGCGGTTCCCCCGGGCATGTTGTACAGGTTCACCGAGCCGTATTTTGGGCGTTCTCCGGGGGCTGTCTCTCCGTCGTACTGGCCCGCAAAGAGCGTCCGTTCCTTCTCCTCTCGCTGCGCCGTGTTCGACGCTGTAACTTCCGTCTCGAACACGCTGCGACAGTGGCTGTCCGCGAGGAAAGCGTCCAGGACCGTCCGGTAAAAACAACACCCAGGTTCTATCGGCAGAAAGGGGTCGAAGTGGATGATGATAGGAGCCGCATCCCGCAGATACTTCAACACAGTTTGTAGCACGTCCTTGTCGTACCCGAGTCTTTGGAAGTTTTGCGCGAGTCGTGGGAGAGCGGCGTTGGATGCTTCCTTGGCGCGCGCGCGCGCCCCGCTCATCACCCTCGCCTGGGTGGGGGAAAGGCTGCTCTCGCCGTTTGGCTCAAGCTCGGGTCCCTTGGTTCCGTCCGACGGTTCGTTTCCGTCTGGCATCGTACCCCTCAAACAGCTGAGAAAGCAACCCATCTTACCAGCGAAAACGGAGCACCAGTATTATCCCCGTTCTAAGAGTTGCTCCCTGTGCGGAGTTGTTTGGCAGATTCGCGGCGTCTCAGGAGAGTGCCATGCCTGCGGAAGTGCCATACATGTGCGTTAGAATCTGCAGAACGGCAGAACGGTGCAACGGAACAGCGCTTGTTTTTTATGGTAGGCACAGTCTTGACACATATCTCCCGACAGCGAGACACGAGTCCGTCTGTCGGCCTGCCTCAAGCGTTACCGAGCTGGTGACCGTCGATTTTTCTAGGCCTATGGTTCTAACAGATCCCAGAAAGGCTCAAGGAGGAGGAGATTTTCTTCCTGGAAGCTGGTTTGGATACCACAAAAGAAGTCAAGCGCCGACCTCAATCCTCAGCTTCTTTGAAAGGGCCTCATCACAGAAACCAAAAGGATGCACATCGAAAGCTGATGGTCAAGATCTGCAATTGTCTAATCTTTGGAAGGTTATTGCTGCTCCCAACTGATCAGCTCACTCGTGCATAATTTGCTTTCGCACGATATGAACCGAACCACATAAGCCTTCAAAAGAAGCCGTGAAGTAACTGATGTTCCCTTTTGAGGCATGAATAATTGGCACAAGGACCAATCTTGCCATCTCGAGATATTACCTTCGCTATTTGGTCACAGGGCTCTTTTTAGTTGTAGAAAAGCTTGATCGACAATTCGTTTCAGAGGTTGTCATTCAGAAAGGGCTGGTTGTCCAACTCTTCGTACTGGTTGACACTGACAAGCCAAAGCACTTGAATCGACCGAAAGACGTTCGTCCCTGAGTTGTGAGAAATTCACAGGAAGTCAGATTCTTTGACGATGCTCACCGTGATTCTTTACTCTGATCTGCATATTCCTTACGTTACATGACACACCGGATTCTGTTCTGTTTTCGCTCCATAGTATCAGCCTTCTTGTCCCACCCGCCCAACTAGGGAGCAGAGATCAACACGCATCTCTTCGAGCTCTCCTCTGTGATACATGTGAACAAAAGCTTTGAATATCGTTGCTGCAAGTCACGTTCAAAAATCTACTTCCCCAGTCTGTAGATCCTCGTTGAAGGACGCCTTACTCGGAATTCTAGATCTTTCTGAGCAGCCTCTGTCTGGGGCGGCTGCACTAATCATGATTATACTCGAATATAAAGTCAGGGACAGGGTCGAGTGCCTCTACGTTGAGGAGCATCAAGCGTCGGCGGCCGCACACTGGCGCAGTGTAAGCCGTCGAAAAGCGGCCGCCCGCGATTGTTGCAGACGTCCGATCCGTGCGGAGCTGAGATTTCCGCCGTCCGATGAATCTCATCGACGGTCGAAGAGAATGGGTCCGGGGTTTCGGTATTGACTGCATCAAACTCTTTTCCTGGCGCGAGTTTAGGACTTTCGTGCTTTCCAAATTAAGATTAAGTCTGCAAGATTTTGTGCATTTCGATTGGATTTTGCAAAGAGGATTTGCGACAGGGGAAGTTCTTCCCAGTACTCCTCGCAAGCGAATCCGCTGTGAGCTATTCTGTTGCAGAAGAAGGCTGGCCTTCTTGTACGCCAACCTTTTCAGCTCTTTGCGGCAGGAACAAAGTAATCAAAGTTATAAAAAGATGCGCCTGCAGGTGTGCTTTCGCAGGCTCTATCGCCGGAGGTGAAAAGAGAAACAAGACTGAAGCCATGAGGTGATCAGCCCGGCTAGCAAGACAAAGCAACCATCGACAGCTTAAATCATCATCGATGAGCAGCTTTCAAGCAGAATCCAAATGAAAACTGCGAGCACTGATTGACCACTGTAGATAGAATTGCCAAAATAGTGATATTTCGAAATAGTAAGAGGCAGGGGAGCCTAAGGTCTTCGGAGATAGCGTAAAGAGAGTCTCAAAAAAAATTTGAGCTTGAACTCCTCAAGTTCAAAATGACGTCTGGCCCCTCTATTTCTAGCAGTGCTCTGCCGTCAGTGCTTGGCTTGCTGTTCCTGAGCCTCCTCTTGGGCGCATGCATTCCATCCAGTAGCGCGTTTTATCTTCCTGGATTGCACCCCACTGTGTTCCAACCTGAGGACATCATCCCCATGAAGACCAGTCGTGTTGCATCTACAAAGAGTCACATGGATTACGGTGAGCTTGGACCAAATGCTTGCTGGCATAGTGACAAAAAATCAGCTACTTTGCATGTAATCTTCTGTTCGCTTAACGCAGCAGGCAGGCTTTTTCCTTGATCTCGGTTTTCTAATCAAAGGATGTAATGTGCCTGGTTCTGTTAAGGTCTGTTCTTTAAAGATCTGGCAACCTGTTGTAGCTGACTGCTCTGCAGATCTTAAGAATGCTTGCAGAGCAAAGTGACCTTGGTATTGATAAATCACAAAATAAAAATGATATTTTTCCTGTCCTAAGCAAACCCTCGTTCGAAGAATCTCACCACCGCTTCATGTCTATTGTGCAGACTTGTACGATATGCCATTCTGTCAGCCTCCTAGCGCGGTCGAAAACCTGGCTGATCTCGCAGAATCGGCAATTGGTGAAAGCTACTATTCTGCACCATTCGAATCGAGAGCACTCAAAAATGAGAGTTGCAAGCTACTTTGTATTGCGCCAGAATTTGCGGACCAGGGAGAGCCTTCCCAGCTGTTTCTAAGTCTCGTCAAGCGAGGAGGATTCCTCGCTAGGCTAAGAGTTGACGGTAAGTATATCTTTCGTCTGAAGGCGTTTTTGACTAATGCCTCTGTGTTGGACTGGTGCCTGAGATGCATCAGTGGCTGTCTTGAAAAATACAGAGTCCATGATCTCTTGTAGAAGCAGATTTTATTCTCCCCTAGGCTTTCAAGATGAGCCGGGCCTTTGCTTCAAGAGCTGAATCGGTTGGTCCTGGTTGTGGCAGGTCTACCGGCACTTCACGTCACGCAGGTACCAAGTTCGTCGGCCTCCCCAGGCAATCCCGAATTGGCACAAGTGCTGAAAGGAGACGGGTACCCGATCGGTTTCCATGACGTGGACGATTTCTATGTCAACAATCACGTGAGTTGTTTGCTAGACCATGAAGCTGCCCGAGACACACTTCAGATGGTGTCTGTTAGTCACCTTATGCAGCCGCTACTGTAGGTTGCAACAATCTGCACTCTGGATCTGGTCTCTCAAAGTATGGTGGGACTTCAAGCATCTGTGCAAGTATTTAACACAGAAGTGGTTATGGTTGAAGGCCGTTGTGATTGACATGCCGACACTGCACCCTGTTAGAGTTAGAGGTCAAGCTTCAGAGCACCTTCCTCTGGCATGCAAAAGTGCCACAATCGAAATTCGTGCAAACCCCTCACGAAATTTCCCATATTTAAGGCATTCAATCCTCCGCAGATCACGTTCTACATCGACTACCACCCGATAGAACCAAAGACAGACGAAGAGCCAGTAAAAGCACGACTGGTCAGCATTTACATCACTCCAGCGAGTGTTCAGACAGCCGCTGGTGACATCCAGTCCTGTGAAGCTCCTCTGCCAGCTCAGAAGGCCGCTGGAAATGTGCTCTTCACATATAGCGTCTATTTCAGACCTTCGGCGATGGATTGGGCTTCAAGGTAAGTCCCAGAGATGAAGCCAAGTTAGACAAAAATCCTCGCGCGCATAAAGTCAGGGTTAAGCTGACTCTATTTAATTCCTGACCGACTTGCCTAGAGGACGCGGTACAGAAAGCAACTTGTGCATCTGAAATTTTTCTTTTGCAAGCATGCAACAGAAAATTTGGGGCTAAGATCTAGTCTGTAGGTTATCTATAAAGTGAACTAGGTTCATCAGTTCTTTCAAACAGCACTTTCTGAAAAGAGCATCTGGCCACACACAAATACAAATTGCAACCTTGTCATCCAGGTGGGACGCTCTTCTGGACATGCCAGAGGACGAAGCTGGCGACAGCCTCTTTTCTGTAGCCAAGGCCTCCGTCCTGTGCTTCTGCGTGACCGGGCTACTAGCTCTGGTCTTGCTCCGGACGCTTCGACGTGACCTGGCGGCTTTCAAGGAACATTACGCCTCTATAGACAAGGAGAAGGGCTACGTCGACTCATTGGCTGAGCAAGCAAACTGGAGCTCTCTTGCTTACGATGTTTTCCGACCTCCCAAAGCTGCGAAGATGCTTGCCGTAGTGGTGAGACCACCTAGCTTCGCTCAATCTGGTATGGCCTGGTTGTCAGAATTCGTGTAACTCTCATTGAACTGTTAAATGCGAACCTTATGATATGCAGACAAGCAACTTATCCTTTTTTTCTGCGGAGAGCCCGAAGCCGTGGCCGAAGTAATTGCTCATTTCCTGAATATGAATAAGCTGACTGTCAGAATCTATAGGCCCAGCGAAGAAGCGAGGTCATTTTCCCTGACGTGCATCTCTTCGCGACGAACTTGCCAATCCCTTTGATGCTCGGCCGACAAACAGGGTTTTGAGGTTCCAAAGGTTGAAAAGGTTGCACAACAGCTCAAAGCATCCTTTCTGGTCCTGCAGGTCGGCACAGGCGCTCAGCTCTTCTTCGTGGTCCTTACCCTGGTCTCGGCCGTCATCTTCGGCTTCTTCTCTCCAGTCAGGCGCGGCATGCTCATGAATGGCGCGTTCGTCGTCGTCGCTCTCTTTGGCGCGCTCGCGGGTCACTGCGCCGCGCGCACCTACAGGCTGTTCCACCGGCCCGGCGACTGGGAGACGGTCATCTTTAGAACTGCCACTGTGTTTCCGGGGCTCTTTTTTGCGGTGCGTTATTGCGTTCACATAAACTTGATTTCAAAAAACGCAAGCGCCTCACGTCTAGAACGCGACGTCTCTTGAATCAATTCAACCAACTCAAGAAAAGAACCGTAAGGTTTGTCAAACGCTGGGATGCCACTGTGTTCGACCTTCAGCCCCGTTCGAATCCCTCATTATTTACCATTTTGCTCTTCTGAGATGCTGCTCATTCGTACCCGCAGTCTCTCTTCGCGCTCAATCACGTCCTGGCGAGCCACGAGGCTTCCGGCGCCGTTCCGTCCTCCACGCTCAATGTCCTCTGCGCGCTGTGGTTCGCCCTTTCCGTTCCGCTCGTCTACCTGGGGGCGCAGTTTGGGTTCGGCTCCAGGATGGTCGAGTTCCCGGTCAAGGTCGCCGCAACGCCCCGGGAGCTCCCTCTCGCTTTCAGAGCCTGGTACCAGTACCCGGTGATTCAGATGATGGTTGGCGGGGCGATCGTGTTCGGAGTGGTTGCGACGCAGGCGTCCGCCCTGTTCACAAAGCTCTGGCTGCAGCAGTGAGTGCGCAGGCTATTTGCATAAATCGTCACATTCTGGTGTGTTGGATAGGGACGACAGCCAGCAACGATGATTTGCGAGATGTTCAATTCAAAGCTTGCTTCCTCATCCAAATGTTACTGGTTGTCAAGCGACAAGCCAAATAACATTGCTGGAGTTTTCTGCCTTCACTTCTGGTGTCAAATAATGGCAAGGTTGTCAAGGCGAGTAAAGTAACATGCGATTGCAAAAGCCTATGTTCTCTGCTTACGTCACGGGACTTAATGTATTATTGCAGGTACGTCTACATGTATGGCTTCCTTCTTGCAACTTTTGGACTCATGGCGATCGTCAGTGCGGAGATGTCCATCATTGCAGTGTATTTCCTCCTCGGAGCACAGGACTACCGCTGGTAAGTCTTTTTTGAGTAAAGTTTGTTTCGCTGTGAGGAATGAGCCCAGACTGCTCACTGGACGACTCGGGAGTAGGACTGGCTCGTCGCACCTGTGCAGAGTCCGGTGACTCAACGTCAAGACTTACTGTGTCAACACCAGGGTCGTCGAGGGAGCCTTTAGCCGTCCCCAGAGGTTCAGTCAGATTACAGGATTCTGATCTCTGAGAATCGACTACATCAGCTACTTACCCCGCAAATCACTGAGTTCTTGCAAGACCAATTGTTTTCCGCTCTCACCCCGTCTCAGGTGGTGGACTTCGTTCCTGGTCCCTGCCTTCTCCGGCGTCTACATCTTCATTGCGATCTGCGCGTGGCTCCTCCCCGCCGCTGCGGCGAGCTCGCCCCTCTCGGTTACTCTGCTCCTGTCATATGCGGGGATGTTCTCGTTGGTAAGCGTGGATTCCTGAAAGCCGCTTGGTATCCACGCTGAGTCCACGCGTTGCCTCCCTCTTCCTTACCAGTCTTCTGCAATCACTTGATGCTGTTTTGTACCTCTGTTTGAGAAAGTATAGGTACAGTTCTCGCATTCGGAGAGCCCAGTGACTCTGGCTATGGCATGAACAGTGATCTGGGAGCGAGGTTCGTGCCTGGTTATAATGGTCCTAATATATTCTTAGCCGTCCTCATCAATTGCCGACACCTTGCCACCATCACTATCAGTTTGCCTTGCAGGTGTGTGGCCTCGCGGCTGGTGCGATCGGATTCTACGCATCCTTTTCCTTCGTTTGGGCCATCTACTCTAGCGTAAAATCAGAGTAGGAGCTGCTGCTCTCTGTATGCCGCGGGGAACAATACTTGCAGTATAAGAAGGAGCGTGTACTGAGTACGTGTGCTTTGGACGTTCTTCCCAACTTTTGCAACCGTATGATGGTTTGGGTCGCAGCCATCGGATGAGCCGAGTAAGCCTGTCGCTGTTCGGTTGAAAGATAAATAGCAAACAGGTGCATCACATTCGCAAGCGACTGCGTGTGCGCAATCGATTGTCATGTTATAAGCCATAGGTTACCTCCGACGCCCTGTCTAATGCCAGAAAGAATGGCTTAATGCAAAGAGATCACCAAAGTGATCAGCTTAGAGCCTGGAGATTTATGCCGCACTGTCCATGCATGGCTACATCCTCGACTTCAAAGCCATGCGGACATATGATGAACTTCGCATGATGCTGTCTTGTGGTATGATTCATGCAATGAGCACGGAATGGTCGCCCAGATTTGATCTGTCGAGAGCACATGGTGCTTAATCTTAAACGCGCAGCGGCCCTGTATACAGCTGAGGGCGGAAAGTTTAGCAATGTATAGCCTCTAGCCTGCAGGCGCAAACGGCCCCCTATGCTGGCAACTAACCTGTCTTGCCAACTAAGTACTGTATAACTTAGCTTCACCTTGATTGTACACACTGTTCACGATCCATCCACTTTCCATCGGACGCTTTCTCGAACACTCTCTCGCGTCTAAACGCATGTCCCACCCAGCTTTCTACCACCACTTCGCCTTTCCACGCGACTTGAACGCGCGGCCCTCTCGGCTCTTTCAGACGCGGTTCGGACGATTCGCCCAGCTTTTGAGCGATATTCGGACGCCTCAGGACGCGCCGAGCCGCGTCCGCGCCTGGTGCAACCGCTGAACGTCCTCCTCGCTCTTGAGCGTGCCCTTTGGCAGAAAGTTCGCGAGCTTGGCCGCGTACTCTTCGAGCAGCCGCTGCCGCTCCGCCTCGATGATGTGCGCGCGCTCCTCCTCCGCGGCCGCCAGCCGGCGCTGTTCTTCCAGCTCGGCCTCGCGCTGCAGGGTTCAACAAGTTGGGTTAAGAATAGAATTAAGCAGGAACCTAGTGGCTGGGCTGAAGACAGGTTTAGGGGTCGGTTTGGAAGATGATCGGCGACTCGATCATGCGGGCGCTCTCCGCAGCGTTGTTCTTCCAGCTCGACCTCGCGCTGCGGGGCTCAACGAGCTGTGTCGAGAATCTGGTTAAGAAAAAACCAGTTCGTCGGACCAAGAATCAATATGGGGTCTGTTTGAAAGCATAAGCAGCGCTTCAATCAGATCTAAAGAATCAAAGCTCATCGCCTGGGGCCCCTCGCCTCCACCGAAGAACCCCTTCATTGATTGCGGCTGGAATTCCCTTTACCCGCCGGAACCTTCTCACCTCTCTTTCCTCCTCCGCTTTCTCTCCCGCCCTCATCCCCAAATCTAAGTTGCAGATTTGACGAAGCATCCCCAGCTTTGCGGGTTTCAGAAATGTGATTTCAGCTTCTAGGCTTCTTGGGTTCAAAGACATCCGAAATCTTCTCACCTGTTTCTGGTAGATCTCCTCTTTGACCCGCCACAGCCGCTCCACCTCCCGCTTATGTTCTTCCAGCTTCAGCCGCTTGCGCGCCGCGTTCATCTGCTCGATCCGGTCGTCTTCCGCGAACTTGGCCAGCATCCGCCGCCGGAACGCCTCCTCCTCGGCCGCCTCGCGCGCGCGCGCCTCCTCCTTGAGCCGCGCCTGCATTGCGTTTGCGGCCGCCATCTCCGCGCGCTGCCGCTCACGCTGTAAACAGGAAAAGGTTTCCGATCAGCGAAATATAAAGCGAGGATCAGGGGCAAACTCCGTGCGCTGTCCCTCACGTCAGGACAAGAGGAGCTTTTCGACTGGCGCGACGACAATTCAATCACGACTCGACCACGCTGCAAGATTCAAGCCGTCTCTAAATGGCGGCCAAGGCCGTCATTTTCTACCACTGCTGCTTGCGTTACAGGAAGTAACAGTGCTTCGAGCGAAAGGGAAATCCTTCATCAGCATACTTCACTGCAGTCGCACTTTCCGCGGGGCGCGTTTGCACCTGCCTTCTCCTCGTGCTGCCCCTTTCACTGGAAACGATATTAAGAGTCAAAATTCCGCTCCCTTCAAAGAACATAAGACTTTCCGCGCGCGCCTTTTCAAACACTGAACCGATCTGGAGACGGGCACCCCCGCGGGCTGCCGCATACGCTTCGAAAGACAAACATTCACTGACCTTTTCGGAGGCCGAAACCATTGACGCCCCTAAGCTCGAAAGAGACAGGAGGCGCAGAAGCAGCGAGTAAAAGCCGGCTTGTACGCCACAGAGCTGACTAGTCTTTCGAAAATGAAGCGTCTACTAGGAGCGCATTCTGTGTACTTTTATTGTGCAATGTGAAAATGATCGATCCAGCCTATCATAGCTAGATTCACCTTTTGGCGCAGCGCCTCCGCTTCCCGCAAGTACCGGTCCTCCGCCTCTTGGAAGTGCAGCTCGTTGATGAGCGCCTCCAGCTCCTCGCGCCGCGCCTCCTCCGCCTGCCGCTCCCTGGCCAGCTGCGCGTGCACCCTGCGGTGCAGCAAACCGGGTTGGGTTAACTCGTAACCTGGTAGAACGAGAAAGGCGAGTGCACCCTAAGGGGATGAGGTTGAGCGTTTCCAATCTGCAAAAGAAGGTGCTTCGTCAAGAACGCATGCACGCTGCGGTATAGCCGACGGAAATTGTGCAGCAGACCGAAATTAAGGCGAGAATTTATACACCTACGCCGAAAGCTGTTCAGAGAGTCGTGGGTTAAAGTTTCTGCACCCCCTGCGTTCTGCCCAACGGGCCCCGGCCGACTTGGGAACAAGTCTCTTGATGGGTCGTTGGGCGAAAGGATTGGGGCAATGCGCAAAAACACGCTCTCTCACCGTAGCAAGGTCCTTCCGTGGGCTCATCCCTTCTGCTTACTCAGCAACAGAACAGCACAACTTGAAAAGCAATTGCTACATTGCCAGGTTGCAAGAAAGTCAGATACTAGAAAACGCGAGCTCTCCGCACCTCCCTTGGTCGTCCGCCTTCTTCTTCTCCAGCTGCCGCCGTTCCTCCTCGCGCCGCTCCTTCTCCGCAGCGTACTCGGCGATCCGCTCCTCTTCCGCGCGGATCGCATCCTCCTGCCACCAGAACCGGAACGATTGAGTGCAGTTACGGAGTAGACGCGCCAAGTCCGACTCTAATGGATCACCCTGATCGATCATGAAGAGACCAGTTTCGTCAGTCCTTGGCAACTCTTTGATGTCAATACTTGAAACATCAATTGTTGGGTCTCTCTTTTCATTGCAACGTTGAATCTGCTTCCTACGGCGTCTATCAATCCTGCCAGAGCTGCATCGGACGTCATCTGTCGTCAGGTCCGCAGACACACGGGCTGTCGCTGACGTCAGCCTCACCTGGGCTTGCCGCAGGGCCTCCCGTTCTCGGAGGTACTGCTCGATGTACCGCTGCGTCGCCACTTGTGAGTGCCTGCAGCAAAAAAGCTTTTAATCAGCGCATGGTTAAAAAGTACGAAGAAGTGAGCATGAAACTGGGCTGAAACTCGCCTGAAAGAGCCTGACGAGAGAGGGCTTCCACTCGTACCTCGTCCCCGGGTTTTAAAAGCTGCGCACGTTGCTTTCGACGAAGCATCAAATCCATGAGGCGAGTCCGACTATGAAGCAGGGCCCATCCTCGGAAGAACTCTGCTTCTTCCTGATGAAAAGTTCTGTCATCTGAAAGGAAACCTGACATCGTTAGCTCAAGCACAGTCTTCATCTTGAGAGAAGAAAAGCCACAAACGTGAAAACGCTTCGATTGGCGCGGCGGCTCACTTGCGCCGCTCCCGCTCCTTCCGGTCCTCCTCGTCGATCTGCGCGACAATCGCATCCACGTGCGCGCGCTCTCGCGCGGCCTCAGCCGCGGCCGCCTCCTGCGCGGCCTGCCGCTCCGCCACCTGCGCTTCCAGCATCCGACGCGCCGTCACCTGCAAAGCGAAGGGGGTTTAAAGGGTTTTAGGACTTGGGGTTTCATGGTCTCCAAGGAGGGGCTTCAAAGTGGGCGTCCGAATTCAAAGCTCCGGAAACACGCACTCCGTGCATCTGAGTCTTTTTTAACGGACCAGGTTGCAATATTGGCGAATTTGGGCCCTCACCACCGTAGATGGCCTTGGGATGTCCATGCATGGCCTACGCCCACTTTGTGGGCTTCAACTGCTTTGAGGTCTTAAGAGTTTCACAGAACGGGTTTGCAGGTTAGTAGGTGTTTGAAGAGGTATTAGGGGTCTGAGGTTTGAGGGGTATGAATGACGGGACTTCAGTGTCAAGCTTTACCTACGGCAACAATCTCGCCGTCTGCGTTCTTTCGGACCCGTGATGATCATTCTTGTTTGCTAGACTCCTGAGCCAGAAAATTTCCATTCACCAAGCGGAAGGCGCCCCAAAGTGTCGTCCTTTCGCTCGACTTTCCTACAGTCTCGTTTTAACCCTTTTGACCAAAAGGTGCGAGGTCGCGCATCCTAGAGATTCTCGCTTCGTTGATGTCCGTTCTGGCACAGCCCTTGCTTACTTTCTATATCTTAAATCAGAGTCTTCGGAGTCCACGCTTCAATTGGCAAAAAAACTAAGAATAGGATACTCACCAACGGTTTGACCCGTCCCAAACCGTGCACACCCTTAACCTCGAGATAACCCTTCTGAACCTTCTCATTTCAACCCCACCCGTCTCAGCCAGAAACGTATAGAACATGGCCCTTGCAACAAATAGAGCTTCGTTTGACCACCTGGCGAATGGAACCGATAATCTTCTCGACTGATGTCTGAATCAGATCCGAGTCCCCAGGCGAAAGTTGCTGGAAAGTTGGAAAACCCTGTCAAAAACGCTGTGGACTTGGCACAAACAAAAGATGCCCGCGGATACGTAAAGCAATGCCGTGGCAACTCCTAGCCCTGCCAAATCCAGGAAAACTTTCAGAAAGTTGCCGCAAAACTCCTCTTGGTTCTACTTGCAGATTGGTTGAACGAAGCTGTTAAATGATCATTATCTGCCGTTATCCCGCCATACCTGGTTTGCCATCTTTCGCTGCTGGTCCTCTTGGTGCGCCCTCTCCGCCTTCCGCCGCTCC
Organism: Klebsormidium nitens; assembly: GCA_000708835.1. NCBI lineage: Eukaryota > Viridiplantae > Streptophyta > Klebsormidiophyceae > Klebsormidiales > Klebsormidiaceae > Klebsormidium > Klebsormidium nitens. The sequence goes on from DF237004.1 coordinate 236,201, forward strand.
CCTTCTAGGATCGCGGCATATGCCGCGTGGTACGCAGCCTCCTGGGCCGCCGCTTCCTTCCGCTCCTCCAGCTGCACACGTAGGATGACGTCACTCGTCACGAGAAGTGACGACAAAGAATTGCGACAGACGACGTCTCCATCCCAACGGAGACAACTGGGGAGCCTGGCGGTGGATCCACCCAAGAATTCAATAAGAATGGAAGCCCGTTACGTTCGACTAACTTTGCAGGGGACCCTTACTCGAGAGTGCTCCGATGCCTCCCATGAGAAAACCCGCAGAGGTAGCAAGCGGCTTTGCAAACAGCGCAGCATTTCTTGGCAGCTCGCGCAGCTCCTTACGCTCGCCCCAAATCCACTAATTTCTGAATGTTGAACCGATTAATCCTATACCTCCTGAGATCGGATCAGCAGAAAGTTCAAAGCTCTTACCCTAGCTCATCTGCAGTGCGCGCTCGCAGTTCTGTGTTGCCGCATGCGGCTTCTCCCGCTCTTGGAGGGGATTTTACCTTCACCCGAAAACCTGAACCCTAGAATCCTACCCTGATGCAACCGGAAAGGCTGAAGCTTTAAATCCCTGAAGTTGCGAGCCCACCTGCAGTGCACGCTCGCGTATCTCGCGGGTCGTCGCTCCCGTTGTTTCCCATTCTTCACGATGTTTGGACAGCCAACCCACGAAATTCCGGAAATCAGAGACTTGAGTTCTAGACTTCAGGGCCCACCTGCAGTGCGCCGCGCGCAGCTTCTCCGCAGCCCCTCGCGCTGGCCGCAGTCCGTCAGAATCCTGACACTCTCCATCTCCTAAAACATGAAAAGGTCAAAGCTTCAGGATCCTAGCTCACCTGGAGTGCACGCTTCCAATCCAGCGTGGCTGCGCGCAGCTTCTCCTGCAGCTCCCGCAGCTCCTCGCTCTTGCCCTGAAGACCCTGTCCATCGAAAGTCAAGAGTCTGAAACGACACAAAATTCGAGGCTTACCTGAAGTGCACGCTCCCGATTCAGCGTGGCTGCGCGCAGCTTCTCCTGCAGCTCCCGCAGCTCCTCACTTTGCTCCAGCAGCCGCTGCCGGATCAGCAGCTCGCGCTCCTTCTCGCGCCGCTGCTCCTCCAGCGTGCGCGTGATGGCCTCCTCGTCCGCCGCAGCCTAGCAAGGTTGAGGCACAGGTTCGAAAGCGGTTAAAAACGGGTGAGGGGCAGCTTTTGCCCCAAGATTGGCAAGGGCTTGGGCGGGTTAAGCGTGGGGTTAGGCGTAGGTTTCTCGACGCTTAGAGGTGAGTTAACCGCGGTGTAATGAAAATGCACAAAATGTTTCCTTGCGGCTGCTGCTCCTCCAGCGCGCGTGATGGCCTCTTCGTCTGCAGCGGCCTAGCCAGAGACCAGTGAGGGTGATATGGAGAAGAAGAGGGTTTGGAAGAGGGTTTGGAAGAGAGGGTTTTGGCGAGAATGATCGGCTTGAGCCTTGAGAATAGAATGCGCACCAGTCCTCTTCTGAGCCGCTGCTCCCTCAAGCGAGCGCGTAGTCGCCTCCTCGTCCTCCGCAACCTGGCCAAGCTTGGCAATGACTAGGGCGGGTTAAGCAAGAAATAGGAGTTGGTTTCGTCGAGGAGCTTTTGCTGAAGGGCGCAGAAATGTAATGGCTTCTCTTCGCATGCCGCTGCTCGTCCAGAATGCTCCTCCAGAGTGCCATCGCCTCCATGCCTGCTGTAGCTCGGCCAAGCCAGGAACAATTGTGAGAGCGCATGAGCGGATGGGCGGAGGAAGCAAGGTCCTGAAGATTGCAATCTGCATGGCTTTCGGCACTGTCTAAGACATGAACACTGATTCCCAGACTTAGACTTGGAGTTCTGGTGGGAAAAGACGCTGCTGGCGATTAGGGCTGTGCTCATCACTCTTCTACTCGTCTGATTCCAGCTCACCTTAGCTGCCAACTCCCGAGCCCGAATCGCCGCCTCCATGGCTTCAATCTTCCTCGCCTCCACCGATCGCTCCCGTGCCTACATCACAAGCACCGTTGTCACGAGTGCTTCTTCCCATCTTATGGAGACAAAGGACTGATGGTCATTCTGCCGACAAGCAAGTGCCACCCGAGTATTCTTCACAAAATCGCACCAAAGACTCATGCCACTAATTACTACTCCGACCCCGATCTAATCAAGATCAAGTCGTCCCTCACGTTCAAACAGATTCCTGCTGTCCTGAGCCAACCCTGGTCCTTGGCTGATCGCCTCCCCTTTGAATCACCAAAGAGACACAATATGCTTCTAAAATAGAGAAGGCTCCCCCAAGGCTGGGCCATAATCGGTCATGATGCAAGGTACTCTCGAGTGGTTTGGTGCTAACCCCGCAAATCATCCTAGCAAATAGGTGGTTAGCGCTGACCCACCTCTCGGTCCCGCCGCACATCGTCCACTTTGCCCAGCCTCGTGTTGTTGCCCTTCTCGGCCTTGTCGGTCTTCAAATAACTGCAGTCAGATAAGAGAACTGACCTCAATATCAAAACCTACACGTCTTCTTACAAAAGCCTTCAACCCAACCTCTCATGACCAAACCTCGCATGCCAGAGCACGACTGGGCTCCTTTGTCCCAAAAACAAAAAGAAGAGGGGAAAACAAAGGAATCGGGAGGATCCATGGATAAGGAAGCCCAGCTCAGACTGCTGTAATCCAGCGGCTGAATGGAGGCCTCCCAAGGCTTCTACACTTCAAGCAAAAAGCCCTGTGTTGATGGCATGCAACCAAAGGAGCTTGGCTAAGACCAGCGGACGCTTGCCTGAGAATCTCCTCGTTCTTCCATTCTGCCTCCCGCCGCCTTTCCAAGTCCCGAGCTGCAAAAGCAACACCACACGGTTCACTACTGGGTGGGCACAAGAATCTTCGGTATTGGCGTGCCACTCCTTTGCCTAGCCCCCTCCTCCGGCTGTCTCTTGAGCTGACTCCGACAGCTTCCGCTTATGCTCTCCGCCTATGTGAGGAGTACCGCTGCCTATGAAGGGTTGCTTATGGGTATACCGCCTCTTCCCTTTGAGCACTGCAAACATAGGCTATGCCTTGCCTGTTCACTTCAAATGCTATCATAGCATGACGTCTCACCCCGTCTAACCAGATAGGAACAACCTTATTGAAAAGCAGGCTGCATCCTTGTCATTTGAGGGCAACTGTGACTTGTAAGAGTTCCAACGTAGCCAGAGGCACCCACAAAACACCTGCATCAAAAGCAAACTAAAGCGTTCCATCACCATCGCCCATAGATTGAGGCATTTTCGACCGCTTTAATCGAAAGCATTGCTCACCTCGCACGGCGCTGCTCCGGGAGGCCTGCATTGGACGAACAGGAATCAGCGTTTACTTTTCTTTTCTTCTCCCAATGTTTCTTTCAGCACCCGTACGCTCTATGGATGTTCCCCAGTCAGTTGCGATGCAGCATTGTGAACGGAACTCACAGCATTGCTGGCCTGCGGTCCATAAAAGTAGGACCTGTGTTCCAGCTCTCTGCGCCTCCAAACAAACACCCAAGGTGGGAAAACCTTTATTTTCAGCACTCCAACCCGCCTGTCAGGCTTTCCATTGATTGTAAACCGCCCACATTTGACGAGGCGGAACTTTGGGCGCTGGATTGGTGGTCAGACTCACCATGGCAAATCTGCAGCTCTTTGCTAGGCCCCTAAAGGACTTTCTCGCCTCGTCGTCCAATCAGTCCCTCTGCTGCAAGGTTGTCAAGTGCCCACATTAGGGTTGTTACTCAAAAAGCACTTCATTGGCTCTCTTAAATTCTTTATGATGCGAGACTCTTGTATAAAAGTCAGATTGTGCTGCACCAAATCAAGGTTTCCTTTGCAGCATTCTGTATGGACCTGAGATAGGGGCAGCTTCCAAGTCACCCACTGAAATGCTTACGACGTCCCAACCTTCCTGTAATGCTCAGCACTCTCAGCACTTTCAGCAATTCAGCATTGCCTTCTGAAAAGAACGCTGAAAAGAGAAGCAGGCCTTAGTGCTATCATTGAAGCCGCTCTCTCAGATGGCTTGAACGCCCTTGCAATTGAGGGTGCACTTTACCTGCACGAGCGTTCCCTTCAAATGAAGACATTAAGGTCCGCCCCTTTCATCAATGAGCCACGTCCGAGCGATTGAATGGATCAAACTCCTAACTCAAGCGCCATATCTGCCAATCCAACAGGTTTCTCCTGAGTTTTGACACAGCGACCCCCCGGGAGCAGGTTTTGAACCTGGCTGATCAAACGTTTTGCCTGATCCAGTGCAATGACCAATGCAAGCGTCTAGCGGCCCAGAATGGCAGCGCTCCCAGAGATCAGCCGACCCGTCTTTTTCTTTTTGCCACCTTTTTCCCGTAGCGCGCATGGAACCTTTGCCTGGAGGCTTGAGCAATTCAGCTGCTGAATTGAAATGCACTGCAGGATAAACAGTGTCTATGTTTTGTGTCTCCCGTCACGGTGAAAGTACAACTTTGCAAGTCGACGCACGGTACCGTACACAGGTGCACACCAGATGAGAAGCGCGCGCAAGTGTCATATCGACGGTTCAGAGCTCACCCATTCAAATCTGACGGAGCAGGATGATGGGAGAATCCCGGTACCAGGGCCAGGGTCACTTCTCGTCACTTCATGCATGGAGGCCATGGCTGCTTCAGCTGGCTCCTGTCCAGTCCAAGACTTTTATGGGCACAATATGGATCAGAGGCGCGCCTCTCAATGAAACTTCAAGAGCTTCCTCTGCCAGCCATACTTCAACCTGAAATCTAAAAAGTTGCCTCATGATGATCATCTATATATGCAGATCAGGAGCTCTTTCCATGCGCGAGCTATGAAAACATGGCTGGCAGCCACCTTCTCCCAGGGCATGTAATTTCGGTGGCATTGCTCATCATTTCCGCAGCATTGCAAGCTGCAGGAATAAATGCCGCGTGCCACTCCACTGCTGAGTGGAAGGCGTGCACAGTGTATCAGATCATGACGGACCGCTTCTCGACGGATGACGGCAGTGCTGGGAACAGCCCTTGCAGTGATGAGTCCACGGTGTCCTTGGGGTAAGTGCATTTCCCGAAATCAAAGAAAAGTGGAGGTATACTTTATGGTGCTGTTGGTGGTGTATATCGGTTCATGTGAATACAATCGCCAGAAAAGTGGACGTATAAGTTGATGGTGGTGGTGGTGTATGTATTGGTCTTATGCGTACCCAGCTCTGCTGAAGCAGCAGGAGATGACAAAATGAAAGGCCCCAACTGTTTCGGTGCCTTGCTGGTGAAAACGGATGGGGCTTATAGGAGAGGGGTGCTCAGAGTTCGACACCTTTTCTGAGAGTCTCTTTACCGCCCTCCACAGGGCTGAAAGTTGGACTTAAGGGGCACTCTGGTCTGAAAAATGTACTTGCAACTTGCATCCGAAGGTTGACTTGCGAACACTCCTGCGTCTGGACAAGTAGAAAGACGCTCCATCTCCACCTTTGATCCTCAGTGTGTGTCCCTGATTTGACTGGATGTTTTGCTTTGCATTGATGAGTCACAAGACCAAATGCTTGGCATCGAGGCAAACAGCCATGGGGCAGTCGGCCATACTTTTCAATCCTTTCAGAGCGTCTGAAGCAGGTTTGGCAGAACATTCACGTAAAGCGACGGCGCAGCACGCCAATGCTTCCCTGGAAAAAGGGCCGAATTACCCAAAAGCATACAAACTCCATTTGCCTGGTCATCCCCATCAGAAAGCACGCAACTCTCCTTTCTTATTCACCTGTGGTCATCCACAGACAAGGTAGCTTTTTTTGTCCTACAATGTCATTCTAGAAACGTCATGGCTTACTAGTATCCTTCTTTCACATCACCTGGCCTCGACCATCTAAACACCCCTCCCTAGTCCTATCACAACGTGTCAAGTCGTCATCATTATGTTTGAGGCGGACAAAGAAAGCTTTCCTCCTCTTGATTCACCACACTTTTCCTTTGCCAGGTACTGTGGCGGCACGTTCAGAGGAATCCAGAACAAGCTGGGTTACATTGCGGGGATGGGCTTTGACGCAATCTGGCTGTCGCCGGTGTTTACAACTGTGAGGGACGGATACCATGGATATTGGCCGCGCAACATCTACCAGGTCAACCCCCGGCACAGCTCGTGCGGGACTGTTGAGGCGGCGACGCGGGAGCTCAAGTAAGTGTAAGAACCAGATGGCTTTGGAAAGAAACTCAAGTGTTGAGGCGGCAGTGCGGGAGCTCAAGTGAGCCTGGGAAGCTAACTTCTGTAGGAGGAAGCGGGAGTTTCGAGGGGCCAACGCGGGAGCTTAAGTGAGTCTACAAAGGTAGATTCCTTAAGATACTGGAAGCCAGGAAAATGGAAAGACAAGGAAAGCATTGTGACGGCAGAGGAGGAGGGGCCGAAACAGGACAGAAAAGAAGAGCTGGGTAGTCAAGAGTTAGAGAAGATGAGATGCGGGCACCCAAGGGAAGTTTGTTTCACTTCCTTCGGAGGTTAAGCACTGGCGCCAAATGGCGGTTCATACACTTGCTGCCACGAACCTCGTTACAGTCCACTCGGAGGTCGAGCATCCAGGTGAATGAAGATAGATTGAGTCGCTGTTGTGTAAAGAAAGGGCCCTGTATCGCTTACCAACGCTGTCCGGATATTGTGTCCTGCCAGGTCGCTGGTGCGAGCCGCCCACGAACGAGGCCTTCTAGTAATGCTGGACATCGTGCCGAACCACATGGGGGGCGACTCGATTTCGGCCGACCCGCCAGACTACGCGCACTTTTCGCCGTTCAACAAGTCGGAGTATTTTCACGCATGCCGGGGCGGGGAGCTTTGTAATGGAGACTGCACCATCAAGGGGGGGGGCTAGATCAGAAACTGCAAAGAGGTAAGTGTAAAGTGACCCATACAGAGAAAGAGAGGAGAGCTCAGAAAAGACACTGCGAAAACGAAGGATGCTGTAAAAACGATTGATGCACGGGGAAGTGCAGTAAAGTGTCCAGAAAAGAAAGAGAATGAGACTGAAGCAAAGAAGGAATGAGAAAGAGGAGGGTAGACAGAAAGGCAATAGAGCTTAGGACGAGCCGTCAAGAAAGCGGAAGGACAGAATAAACGAAGACGTAAAACGGACGGAAAAGAGCAAGACAAAGAGAAAGCAGAAAAAGGACGAGCCGAGTGAAAGCAAAAGGACAAAAACGAAGACAGGAAATTGAGAAAAAAGAAGGAAGACAAAATGGAGAGAAGTTAAGGAAGTATTTTAACGATCTGCAGGTGGGGCGGCGGGGCGTGGAGCAGTGCCGGGAGACGCACGGCCTTATCGACCTGAACGACTCGCACCCGTACGTGCGGGAGACATTCACCCACTGGATAAAGTGGGTGAGCAAGCAGACTCGCTCAGCAAAACGTGCACTTTCTTGAGCAGACACCACGTGTATCGAAATCAATGGGGTTCGGGTCGATGCGGCCGGCTTCGGTTTTGGGTGCCTAAACGGCGCTTCAGGATTTCGGAACCGGGTTGGAGAACTGCCCCGTGCCGTCCTCCATTGTTCATGCTATCCGAGGCAACGAGTGACATCCGCCTTCAATCCACCGACCTTTTTGCAGTCAGCTGGAGGAGGAACTTACAGACGAGGATGCGCCACTTTCATCATCTGTCGTCTCCTTCTTTCTTCTCATCTGCTTTGGCTGCCCCCCGGTTCTTGCTTCTCTCCGTCTTCACCTTTTCGTTGCTCACGGTTTAAACACAAGAATTCACTAAGTCGCCCTGACAGGAACGAAAGCAACACCCAGAAAGGAGCTAAACACACATCCTTATCAAAGCCTCCGGTCTTTCAGGTTGAGAACGACTTCGACTTCGACGGCTGGCGCGCCGACTCGGCCAAGCATATGCCCGTCAGCTTTTGGAAAGCGCTCAAGGTGAGAAACGCCGACCGCTGAGAGAGCCGCAGACTAGGGTGCTTGAAAGCTTCTTTCGAGTATTGAAGGGCGTGAGGAAACTACCAGGGCCGCCTGCTTGGTAGAAAGACAACGATTTGGAAAGTCGCGTCAGGTCTGATATGTGTAAGAGAAGCTTGAAAGCAATTTCTGCCTTACCGTGAGAAAGTCAGGTTGCTAAGAACTTACTCTGAACTTTCGGAGTAGCTTCTGACCCAAACATTTGTTCTGGCCAATGACGGCTTAAATCACTTCAGCACAAATAGGCGCCTATTTGTGTCGAAACATTGTGATTGGGGCAACAAAGAAAACCTTCAGTTTCAGAAACAACAAGGATGAGCAGATACGACTAGAACCAGGAAATACGCCAACATAGGCAAAACCACTTCGACAACCATCCTCTGTATACAGAAAGAAGCATCATCTTAACCTCTTTCTTTAAATCAAGTCACTTTATATCTTTCAACCCCTTTTTCTAGGCAGCGTCAGAGTGCTACACGGTCGGCGAGGTCTACAGCGGGGACTCGTGCTTCGTGGGCACTTACCAAAAGGGGGGGGCCATGGACGGGCTACTTTCATACCCCTCTACTACACGCTGAGTAACGTCTTCGCGTTCCGGGACTGCCCCGACTGCCCCATGTCCCGACTGGGGGAGCGCTTTTGGCAATATAAGACGGCGTTTGCTGACGGGGACGCGCTCGGGACGTTTCTCGACAACCACGTGAGCGATTCAAGCGATCTGATGTCGGCCTGTCTCCCTCTCGCTTCCCCACCCTTCCCGTTTTCCTTTCCGCTCTTCTTGTGAGTCGCTTTCATTGCATTCCTTCTCTTTCTTGTCACAACCTGTCACTTCTTCACTTCTTCGGCGCACTTCGCTATTATCTGCTACGTCATGCAGACGGGCGAGAACTCGTTCGAGGTTTCCAGCCGCGCCAATGGGTTTGATGAAGTTGACGTCAACAAGCGCTCACGGGTTGCGCCTCAAACGAGATAACCCAAGCAGCTAAGAAGCAAAGCGCATCGCCTGAACACGTGGCTCTGAACGCCATTCCCCCCACGTGGGGTTGCAACAGCTTCTGCAATACTCGGTAACCGCTCTCCATGATGCGGCCGCTTCTGACGTGACTTTTCCTGATGACGTGGCCGGTCTTGCAGGACCAGGACCGGTTCTTCCAGTACGTACCGGGCGGCGACTTGCAGCTCGCGAAAAGCGCGCTCACGTATTTGCTGCTCAGTCAAGGCATCCCCATCGGTACGTTGCTTCCCCTTCACACCAGTCTCTCCCTCTTCTGGTTCTTCTTTGTTCTTTGTTCATCCTCCTTTTGTCATTTTTTTGAATATTCTTTACCTCAATTTCATTTCCGGCTTGGACTGGATCTATTGATTGTTCTCGTTTGCTTTCTACACCTTTCTTCGTACTTTTAGGTCGCCGCTTTTCCAACGGTTGAAGCGCTCGGCGAGCGTGCCCCGGGCCAGGGGGCGCGGGTGTGGAGAACAGGATCCGAAAGTCCTTACTCGACGTTTCCTGAAATTAGGATTGCAGGGCCACGTGTACCATCTCCGCCGGGCGCAACCTACTTAATCTGAGCCCTGAGCTTTATACCGGACGGCTTCGATCGACCATGTGACTTACCGGGCACTCCGGACAATCGGCAAACGCGCAGACTGGCAAGCTAGGGGATACGAAGTTCAGCCCCCTACGCTAGCCTCCGGAGTTTCGAAATTTCCCGAAATCGGGAACCTGAGCTGATTTTCTCTATCCTTTTCTCCATACCCGCCCTTCGGCCAGGCCGGGGCGCCGCGAGGACCCCCCCTTTCGATATTATTTTCTGATTTTTTGGTTTTTCAATCCTCTTCGGTCCCCACCTTGCTCGGACCCTGAGGCTTAGCGTCTTTCCTTCTCGACGTCCGCTGGTTGTTTGCTACGTCTCAATAATTCGCCAGCACACTTCATCATATTGGCACATTTAAACACTTCCGCTGTTCTGCTGCGCAATTTACTACGGAACGGAGCAGGCCCTGACCGGAACGAACGACCAGAGCAGGTGAGGCGCATACCTGCCGAGCCCAACTCCCCAACTCCTCCGTTTCCTTCCGGCTGGTTCGGTTCGCCTCTAATTTGCATCTTCTCTTCCTGACACGACTCGGCCTCGTCTGGTTTTGTCCCGGGAGATATTGTGCAGCTTTGCGTCTTCAGAAGCAAGGGTTTCCTTTTGCATTGCTTCTAGGCTTACCGTGGTACTGCGGTGCTCGCTTTCAGACCAGCAAAGGACGCTGCTATCAATCCCCTTGCCATCCCAATTTTGCTTTTGCCTTCAGTCTGTATTCGCTTCTCGCGCGCCAGCAGGCTTGCATACAACAGACTTGCCAACTCGAGGCGACTTTGCAAGTTCGTCAAAAGCCAAACGCGAATCTTTAAAACAGGATCGGTGCGCAAGTGCTCGTTTCGCTCCTTTTCGCTTCGGTTCCGCTACTCATTCGGAGCCGGAAGCCTTCTTGGGTGAACGAAGAATTTGATGTCGGTCTGAGACATTGCGACTTTGCTGCAAACGGCGTGCACTCTTGTAGTCCGTTTCCTTCGAGTATTTGCTGAGTTCCGCTCTGCTCCATGCAGGAACCGGAAACCTCTCTGGTGGATAGGGTTCGACACTTCGGCGCCGCTCTACAAGTTCATCGCCTTTGTGAACAAGATTCGAGGGACGTACCGCGTGTGGCGCTATCCGCAAAAGGAGGGCTGGAGCGTGAGGAAACGCGGACGCTCTTTTGCTCTTCGTCTTTCTTCCCTGTTTTTGGCCCTCCAATCCTCTTGGCTGGTTGACACGAGCAGCCGTCAAGCCCCGCAATGCTGACCCCACTTCTCTGCGCGTTATCAGACGCCGGTCGCCATGGCCGCTTGCACAACAATGCATATCCGTAGTATCTCCACTCTTTCTCGCCCTTCCAACTTTTGGCGTCTTCTTCCCTGTTATGTTCGTTCGTTTCCTTTTCTTTCTTCTTGTACGTTCCCTCAACATTTTGGACGTTTCTTCCCTGTTTGTTTCCCAGCATTCTTCATTCAATCTTCGAACGTCTCCCCTGGATAATACCACCGCTTTCGCCTCCGGGTAATTCCCAGACCCGCTAAGAAAGTAAAGGCGTTTCCCCTCAAGTCTCGTTCTCCCTCTTGGCAGGGCGACGATCTGTACGTCTTCACGCGCGGCCCCGTCCTGGTCGCGCTGACGAACCGCCGCGCGCCAAACCCCCAAACCCTGCCAGGGACGTCGCACAACTTCCGCCCGGGGGAGCGCGTGTGCAACTTGTTCTTTCCGTCCGCTGACTGCGAAACCGTCGGCGCGGACGGAACGCTGAGGATCGTACTGCTGAACGGAGAGCAAAAGATCTTTGTGCCCAAAAGGACGCTTCGGACAGTGGGGTTAGACGAGCGAGTTTCGGACGGTTAGTTAATGACTTGCCTAGTTACCGGTAAGGCGCCCGGTGCTCGCGCGTAATGTCAAGTACAGAAGTGGTTCGTCGCATAGCTTGAGCAAATCACTCATGTCGCCAGGATTCTGTCGAAAAAAGGCGCTAGAAGTTGCTCATTTTCGGTGCGACTCTCAAGTAAGAGAGCGCGAAAACGGCTGTCCTTACGGATTAGCGTACACCGCTCTTGGCCAGTTGCCAAAGTGGTAGATGCGCTCGTACGTCTCGGCCTGTGCATACGACTCCTGAATCCAAATTACAACGTACGTACGTCTCGCGATGTGTCTTGGATAGCAGCTTGACCGGACGTGATCAAACGTTTGATACGGATGCCTTTCCACCAAACTCAAAGCAGGCGCGATCTGTTATACGCAATCCAGAATACGAAAAAAATCCTGATGGTTGCATGCAATCGCCGAACATTGGGCACTGAGCAACAATAAATCCGCGCTATTAATCGACGTACGTATCCACTTCCCTCAACTAGATTCTGGATCGCAACTTAAATGTCAATCTCGTGACTTTCACGTGCCTGATCGACTATATAGAATAGACTTCGAATATAGTTGCAGGCTCAAGTAAGAGATGTACGTGGTCTACTCGTAATTGGCCGCATAATCTGATGTTGAACCTCTCCTGAGGCGCGAGCTCTGGGATAGTGTCCTTCAATCCGATCCCATGTGACCTGTTTCATCGCGGTGTGACAACTGCCAAGCCCGCGCGATTAACATGTGCTAGCTGTACGTCTTCAAGTCCTACTCTTAGGCTTGCTCTGAGCTGCCCCACTTTTTCAACCTCGCAACTGAGATCTTATGTAGCTTGCCCTCCTCCTCGTACAACAAAGCGTCCCATCTGTTCAAATCCGCAAGCCTTGCCGCCGTGGCTTCTGATAAATTATGCGAACGCACCACCAGCCCCGTGCTAGCGTCATCCAACGTGGTCGGGTTGATTACGGTGTCCTCGAGAGGACCCACTATTTCTTTCATGTTAAACAAGCGAGAGACAACGGGGGCCAAGGGCTTGACGTCCGACATGTTTTCGGCTACGAACACCAGCGCGAAGCTGCGCAGGTTGCGCAGCGCGCACTCGTAGTGCTCGCGCGTCACTTCGGCGAGCAGCGCGCGCGGCGTGTCTCCTTCGACTAAACGCTCCTCAGCAGAGGCGCCGTCTTCCAGTTGGACACCTGTAATACATGACGGTCATTTCGGGAATGATCACAGCCAAACGATTATGGCCAAAAACCAAGCTCTCAAGTAAGAAGATCCCGACTGACCTCTGAAAGCTAACCCAAACATTTGCCTGCTCCGCCCCCGTAGCCATCCTGATCCCCCAAAGTAACCCTCAGACTAACGATCTTTTCAATTCCTGCCGCTTTCCATTCCTGATTAAGACCCTCACCTGTTTCACGGTTGCATAAGACCCGTGTCATGTGGTTGCTTGTCTGAAAACCGCCGAATCGGAAATCGTCATCCCAGACGAATTCGTCGAACGTCGCGTTGCCAGCTGGCGGAACGACCGGCGAAAGCTTCCCCGTCTGGATGTTCCAGTTCCACCAGCTGACGACACGGGACACCGGGTGCCGGAGCGTGGTGACGTAAGCGAAGGTGCCCCGGTGGCCGATCGAGTGGAGGCCGTACGAGAAGTGGCCGCTGACGAGACGCGCGCGCTGGAAAGTGCGCTGGATGCGGGCGCGTATCGGCGCTGTGAAGCTGTGGTATTTCGCCACGTAGCTATAGGAGAAGATCCATGATATGCAATCCATGTTTTGCCAGGCTGGGCTGCAGGGGTCAAAAGAGATATTGTTTTGGAACTCAAGATGCCAGAAGCTATATTATTCTTCCTCTGCTTTGAAGAGAAGGAAAGAGAAGCTCTGACCTTTGCATTCGACACTTTTTGCTTGGAACAGCCTGTCGTAGTTGATTCCTAAGGACATGACGGAGTCGCTTATTTGGGTTGCGGTTGTTAGTTGTTCCCTGCAGAAAAGGTCTGGATGAAATTTGAAGCATTGCTTGGATCGAAGATACAGATCGTCTGGTCAAGCTGTTCATCACAAGGCACGTAAACCTTCGTCAAAAGCTTACTCGTCCCAAGCCGCCATCCCTTGGCAGTTTTCCGGATCGTACTCTGCATAATGCAGCAGATTGAAGAGCCGATTGCAAGTTTCTCCTTCCAGTCCCTCGAGCGCGCGCATGTTCGGCTCGCACTCCGTCATGCTGACATCAGTCGAGAACATGACGTCAAGAGTGCTGCTGGCCGCTTTCTGGATCCTCAAGAGGAACACCGTCGCACGGCCCGCGAGGAATTCCTCGTGTAGGGGCTCCAGAGGAAGCAGTTCGATCCTGTATACAAGAAAGGTTTTGGCCTTTAACCATGGATGGTTATGAGCTGGTTACGGGCTCGTTAGAAATAGTTCTATGTCCAAGCACCAGACTTGGGCGGTAACCAGCCACAATGTTGAAGCCCGGTTAATTGTCCAATAAGCTGAGAGTCAATTCTTGTAACCAGCCAGGGTAGCAGCCAAACTCTTGTCTTCAAGAACACGGAATACTTTGCTCCAAAACGGGGACTCCTCCTCATGGGGCGGGACCCCTGGATGCATTCAAAAGTTGCATCAGAGGTGTAATCAAAAGCACGGATCTTCGACATCAGCGTTTGGTAATGAGTTAATTATGGTTTGGTTGAATAACCCCACATCAACAGAGAGTTATGCTTCCAAACGTCCATTCGAATATTCAATCGACAGCCGAGTCGATTGGATCCTGATCATATGTTTGGTTTTAGTATTGATCAACTCAGTTCCAAACCGCTGATGCAGAAGAACAATATCATTATCACTATAAATCAAAGCCCGGTTTAAGATCGTTCGCTGAGGCCGTTTTGATCTCAGAGATCCAGCTTTTAAGATCAAAAAGGTCTGACACAACTTTTAAGACCAAAATACCCTGAAAATCTGAATAGGTTCAAAATCGAAGTGGCCTCACAACGAGCTTAAACCGGGCTATCATTTATAGTGAATGCCTGAAGCTTAAAACCCAAGGAACTTACTCTTCATCCGCCACATCTCTTTCTTCCGTGTCAGCGCTTTTTCCGTCATAATCCCATCCATGTATCTGGATATCATCCTCTTCCGTTGCGCTTATCATATTCGGGGCAGTATCGTTCTGAATTTGGAGTCCGACGACTGAGTGCTCCAGGGTGCCACTAATCTTGCTCCAGGTCACCCTAGTATAGAGCGCCCCATGAAAAAGGAAAGTGTAAGCCGCCAAAAACGACCAGAACAAAACGATTGTGACAAGACACTTCCGGTTTTTGAATGCTGCCAGTGCGAAGCCTGTGCGGGGGTTCGGGGGATCCATTCTAAAGAGAGTGAGAAAAGAGCCTTCCAGGAACAGTCCTCTCTATCTTCTCAGACCATTGTCGTCCGTTGGGTCTCTTTTCTATCTCGATAAACCTGTCTGCTCTTTCTCAGAAGGAGGGGATCCACCCTTTAAAGTCGGGTGGAGCTAGGCTGGCGGCTGCTACAGCCGTTTTTTGAAGTCCACAGGCTTGCTTTAGATCCTGCGGGTCACGTCAAGCGGCCAAAGATACCAAGAGAAGAAAGTGCAAACCGCGGAGAACTCAAGGAGACAAGACCATGTGGGCAGTTTGCTGGATATCACCTCTACAAAATTGCACATGGGTCAGCGTAGGGAAACAGATGTGGCTGCTCAATTTGCGTGAGAACCTCGGCCTTAACGAAGAGACCTGGTCTTGTTGTGCGACATGAAATCCCACAGCCTGAGACTTGCCAACTCATGCTTGGTTTTCTGGGTGATCAATTTGCAGCCCTCAAAGGATGATGTGACGCGACCCAGCCGAAGAACGTTGATGTGACAGGAGCGGGCCAGGATTCACAACTCTGACTATTCGGTGTGGTTGTCATATTATGGTTGGCTAGCGAGAAGCTTAGAAACGCAGCGGGTCGATCGCTCGGCCGGTGCGATTTGACGTACATGTGGACCGATCATCGATGCCATGATCCGGCTAGGCGTTTGTTTTCACCTAGGTAAGAGGATAAGAGTATACGTCTGCGCGCAGGCACAGATGCATTTGTTTACGTGCCATAAGTACTTTTCGTGACTAGTAAACCCCAATAAAAAGGTCAGGTAAACGAGTCCTTGTTCTGCTTCGCTCAACTTCAGAGCTTGTTTCGGAGCCTCGGTCTTAAGTAAGCCAGTTCTGTTTCCATGCACTTGCGCCTCTACCAGAAACCGGTTCCGGCGTGCGCTTTCCGTTCCATCAGGCAGCGGAACCCCTCGTCCGTGAAGCGCACCGAGACTTGCGCAAAGTGCGCGCAAGTCGTGACTGTTTGCGCGAGGTTGTTCGAGGATGCTAGCAGGCGCAGGCCGGGCTCAGTGGTCAAAGTGATATGCGGCCGCGGCCGCCGGCGAGTCACGGACGGTCAGGGGTGCGGCGGGGCTCCGCGGCCGCCCGCGCTCAGTGGAGGACCACTTGCCACGAACAAGAACAACGGAATCATGTACCTAAAGAGCAAGGAGGACTACGAAAGGCGTGCTAGCGTGTTGCCGTACAAGTTCTCAATGAAGGAGCGCGGGGCGCCCGATGATGGGCGGGCGAGGAAAAGCGCCAGATGAAGAGAGCGGCCGCGCCGAAGCTGGACGGCTCAGCCTAAAGAGTACAGCCTGAGAGTTTGTTCACTGGCTGATATAGGGTATAAGTGGGGCAGAAGCTCTGGACAAGATACAAGCGCGAGGAGGCGGCAGACTGTATGAGTTGGCTGCAGAAGAATGATCGGAAGTCCCTGGTTGACTGGTTTGCTGGCGCCAGGTGCGAAGAAGAGGCGCCATGCCTTGGAGGTTTTGTTCAGTATCATGTTTGAAGGAGCGCCCTTGGGCTGCACTCTGGCTGACGGGACCACAATAGCGGTGAAGTAAAAAGGACCAAACCTCAACAAGGTCTGCTGAGATTAGGTGAGAATTTCCAACACAGTTGAGTCCCCTCTCACGACAAGAAGTGTTCATATTGCTCACTTTCTTCAGATCATTTCGAGAGGAATTACAGCCAACGTCTCCGGCTGATCGATACGCTCCTCTAACATGTACTGGCGTGTCTTTTGCGATTTCTGTAAAGGAAAATTAGAAAGGAAGCACTCAGATATTGATGAGTTGCCCGTCCAAGAAACAGACGTAAAGCTACTCCTGCTGAAGTTGGATGAAGCGCGCGTGGCAATCAGCGGGGCGCATTCGACCTGAGATTCTGAAGCTCGTTGCTGATTATGATCTGCTCTTCTTAAGATGGGGGCTCCCTCACGCGCGCTTCTTCCAGATGAACTGATACTTGTGAATTTCCAAGCTTGCATCCAGCAACTAACAAACTTGATGAGTGACTAGAACGAAGCCAGCTGCTGAACTCACTTAGCAACAATCCGACTTCAAAACGTTGTTCTTCTGCAGGCAAGACATCTGTTGAAGCCTCGTTGTGTTTGCCAATCAACGGGGGCAGCAGCCAAACTAAAACTTCCGAATCAGCTGCGCATCTTCGAGATGGGCTGTTCAATCAGCTTTTTTAGGTGGCACTTTCCTGGGGACATTCGACAGTCCAATGATGCGAAGGGGCCAGAACTGAACCCAGATAGTCGGAGCCGTCTTTCGAAAACTCAGTCAAGAGTGATGGCGGGGGGATGGCGGACGCACGTCGGCGTGCGACGAGAGCATTTGACGTCTCTCAGAATTTCAGAACACGTTTCAGAAACTCGGGTACGCTCAGGAAGACCTGGATTGCGCATTAATGTACTTTCGGGACGAGGTTCCTATCATCATTCGGGCATCATTCACTCCGATCCTTGGCGAGTCGTCAAATATGGCTGGTTGTCAGAGAGGACGGTTTTGGACTGCTTTCTCAGAGACACCCATTATCGAAGCGGTTTCGAAACGGGTTTATCAGATTGGAAAACGCAAAAGCGAAAGGATTAGGAAAGGGTGCCCTTCTTGGGGCAGTATGACCAGGGATCGGCGCGCGGGGAACGCCCCAAGTACCGGGCTCGGTGAATGTTTACAAAAAGCCACGTGGAACGGCGCGCGGTTACGGGGGATGCTACTTCGAGCTGCGCGCGGACGTCCGCGCGCGCTGCACCTTCACGTACGGCAACTCCTCGGACGCTGAATTCGGGGCGCAAAAGGTCTTCGTGCCGTGTTCGTGCCCAAGAGGAAGATACGGACGCAGTGGGGTTAGTGGATTGAGTTTCGGACCTGTAGTTAGTTGTTGGCTCGCCTAGTTAGCGGTAAGGCGCCCGGTGCTCGGGCGTGAAGTCACGAGGAAGTCACGGACAGAAATGGTTTACAGTGTAGCTTGAGAAATCTACCATGTCGACGAGACTCTGTCTAGGAAAGTTGCTATACACGTGCTATATAGACGAATTGCTCTAAACTCTGTATCAGACTTGAGTAAAAGAGCGCGAATTACGGCTGTGATTCACTGGATAGTGTACACCCCGGCCTCTTGGCCAATTGTCAAAGCGGCCGATTCGCTCATGCGTCCCGGCATGCATGAGCCGCCAGGGATGTGAGTGTGTGCACAGATATGCAGCTATTGCATGAACGTGCTGCAATCCACGCATAGTCTAGAATGCAGATTCGCGTTGTCAACCCTGTGTATTTGGACTCGATTTGGATCCACTCCAAAGAATGAAGCAGGCGCCATTTGTTATCCGTCGCGCAATTTGTTCAATGCATCAACCGGCCAGGCTCCTCCATTAAATGATTGTTTGTTTACAGTCCGTTCGGGGCCACGACTGGCCTAGTGGACTATCCTATCAAAGCTAGCCTATTATTGTTGTCCTCCTCTTCGGGCTCAAATGAATGTACTTAGCAACGGAGAGTTGTTCTCTGAAATTGAGAAAGTCTCCTAAGTTCTGGCTAGCATTAGCTTGAAAAAGGTGTCTATATTGGAGCCTTAAATCTCGATATGCCTCACAATGAAACAAAAAGTGAGCCTCGTCCTCAACTTGATTGCACTTACAGACTTGGCACAATCTATCTTCTTGTATACTCCATGCCAGCGACCCGTTTCGACAGCAAGTTTATGCGCCCCTGTCCGGAATCTGGCCAATTCGAGCAAAAGGGGTGGTGCATCTTGAAGCAAATCAAGGTACTGTTCCCAATGGTATCCCCTTTTTACTTTCTCAAAGTAGGTGACATACTTCGAACCCCCTTGCTCACGAAGGTCTACCATGTAGGCCAGTTGGGCTCTCTCTAGGAGACTACGATTTGCAAAGGCGTCAGCTCGTTCTAGCTCCGGCCGGCTAACTAGCTCGAGGCCCCTCTCTACGACTTTCGCATACCAGCCCCCCTTCCCTTCCCGACACATCATCTTCGACTCCTCAAATGCGAGCTTTGCTAATCGATCTTAACATCCCTCCAAGCTTCTGGTTCCCAGCCAATCGTGATGTCGATTGCGTGACTTTCATACGATACATGACCGACTCAATTGTCGCCTACATTAGTTGCCTGATTTAAGGATTAGGTGCGTACATGTGTTCTACGAATCTGGCGCATTAAGCCGCGAATGTACAGCTAGCAAGCCCCTAATTAGCTCCTAAGCGTTCCGCAACTGTGCCAACTTACAATGAGATTGATAATCTATCTAACCTCTATTCTACCCTTACGCTTGCTCGCCCCACTTTTTTAACCTCGCAATCGAGATCTCGTGTAGCTTGCACGCCTCCTCGTATAGCAAAGCGTCCCATCTGTTCAGTTCTGCGAGCTTTGCCGCCGTGGCTTTCGATAAATTATGTGAATGCACAGCCAGCCCCGCGCTAGAGTCGTCCAAAGTGGTCGGGTTAATTAAGGTGTCTTCTAGAGGAGCCACCGTTTCTTTCATGTTAAACAAGCGAGAGACTATGGGTGCCAAAGGTCTGACGTCCGACATATTGTCCGCTACGAACACCAGCGCGAAGCTGCGCAGGTGTTGCAGCGCGCACTCGTAATGCTCGCGCGTCATCCCGGTGAGCAGCGCGCTCGGTGTGTCTTCTTCGAGCCACTCCTCAGAGGCGCGGTCACTTTCTCGAAGCCCTGAACCACATGACGGTCTGATCAAGGACAATAACGGCCAGAAAGAATAAGATACCAACTAACAATAGAATTGCGAACCTGCAAGCTACCTGCGGGGAGCCGTAACCAACCTACTACCCCCACATCAGCCCTACCCGTTCCAGGCTGGCAAGTGTATCATTCCCGCCGCTTATTACAATCACGCCCCTTGTTTTAGACCCTCACCTGCGCCTTGGTTGCATAAGACCCGTGTCATGTGGTTACTCTTCTGGAAACCGCCGAACTGAAACTCGTCATCCCAAATGAAGTCGTCAAACGTCGCATCGCCAGCTGGCGGGATGACCGGCGAAAGCTTCCCGTTCTGGATGTTCCAGTTCCACCAGCTGACGATACGGGACACCGGATGCCGAAGCGTGGTGACGTAAGCGAAGGAGCCCCGGTGGCCGATCGAGTGGATGCCGTACGAGAAGTGGCCGCTGACGAGACGCGCGCGCTGGAAAGTGCGTTGGAGGCGGGCGCGTATCGGCTTTGGCAGGCCGTGGTACTTCGCCTCGTAGCTATATGACCAAACCCAAGGTATGCAATCTATGTTCTTCCAGGCTGGGCTGCACGGGAGGAGATGCACTGTCGGTCAAAAGAGAGAGTGATTCGAAACTCAGGATGTCATAAACCAGTAAGTTCTTCCAACGTTGCTATTAAGAGTAAGAGAAAAAGAGAAATTTCGACCTACTCTATTGACACTTCTTGCTTGGAACTACGCGTCATGATTAGTGTTGAACTATGATGGAGCCGCTTATCTGAATCGGCAGTCGTTCCTTACAGAAACGGGATGGATGAGAATCAAAGATAACGCTTGTATGCAAGATACAGATCTTCTCAAGCGTGTTCACCTCAAAAGAAAGTGTATTGTACCCCGCCAATGAATCGGCGCCTTGCAGGGGCTAAAAAGGTGCCCCGCAGGTGGGCGCCAGCTAACGCACTTGTCTAATGCTGAAAGTGTTGCCATCGAAGCCCTAGACATCTTCGCGACACCCAATTGTCACAGGCCTGTTGGGCGTCAACAGTGCCTTAATACGGAGTGGTGCCTTTACGGTGACAAGACAACAACTATTGTAGGCATGTCAACACGCAACTTTTTGGCACGGGCCTACACGGTGCATTTCATTTGCTAATTTGAGGAGGGGACAAAATCCTGATGCTTCGTAAGCACTCACTCATCCCAAGCCGCGATCCCCGGGCAGTTTTTCGGGTCGTACTCTGCGTAGAGCAGGAGACTAAAGAGCCGGTTGCAAGTTTCTCCTTCCAGTCTCTGGAGTGCGCGCATGTTGGGCTGGCACTCCGCCATGCTCTCATCCGTTGAGAACATGACGTCGAGAGTGCTGCTGGCCGTTTTCTGGATCCGCAGGAGGAAAACCGTCGCACGGCCCGCAAGGAATTGGTCGTGCAAGGCCTCCAGAGGAAGCAGGTTTGTCCTGTAAAGAAAAAGCTTTTAGAGTAGATCCAGACCCGCATTTAACACCTTTTATCATCTAATCAACAAAGAATCGAGCTGTTCAACATCGATTTGGAGTTTTGAAAGCAGAGCCCTGCTGAAATTGTGTTGATCAGATACTGATTCCCGGTGTCAACTCAACTCAGTACCAAACCACTGATGCAGAAGAGCAGCTTTCAGATGAGCTACCTGAAGCAGGAGACCAAGGGCTAACTTACTCATCATCCACCAGTTCTTCCGCTTCCATGTCGGCGCTCTTTCCGTCATTCTTCCAGGCGTGTAATTGTATGTCATCATTTGCCTGTTTCGCTGGGTTCAGCATAACTGGGGCGGTTTCATTTCGATTCTGGTGCTCGATGACCGAGTGCTCCAGGGTGCCAGGCACCTCAATCCAGGTCATCCGGTAAAGGGCCCCATGGAAAAGATAAAGGTAAGCTGCCAAGAACAACCAGCAGAAGAGGAGTGGGTTTAGGCATTTCCAGCGGTTGAATGCTGGCTGTCTGCAGCTTGCGCGGTGGTTCGGAGGATCCATTCTAAAGCGAGCGACAACTGCCTGAGAAACGAGCCTTCCAACGATAGTCGTCTCTCAATCCGCAGCCCTTGTTTGTACATCGAGTCTCTTTCTTGCTCGGATTGATTGTCCTCTCTATTTCTAAAGGAAGGGGCTTCACCTTCGAAAAGTAGCATGACCTACTCTGGCCGCTAGAGTCGTTTCCAAAGCTGAAGCCTTTTCTGTAAAATTTGCCTGTCACATCGAGCGGCAGAGGAATTGCAAGAGACTAGATTACGAAACGCGGACTAGAAGGAGCCTTGACCATATCTGCGCCGGTCTGCCGCAGACAAATGTCGGTTGTGAACAAGGTTGTACATGCTTCAGGGAAGCAGAACTGGCAGCTCATATAAGAACCTTGACCTTAATCCGAACATCTGGTCTTCTAATGCTCAAGCCGTTAGCGCCCAAAACCCAGGTCTTGACAAATTCAATGCTTGGTTGTCTGCAACCCTTTCCTTGATGTGACGCAACAAAGCGCAAATCTACGTAAAACGTTGTGTTGTGACAAGCACTTGAACTTGAAGCAGTCCGAGTGAGTTGTCATAATGCCGTCATATAAGATCTTACCTATTGTAGGTAGCAGCGAGCTGCGAGAAGTTGAGACTCGAGAGCTACCAGCACATTGCGCAGTGCACTGATCGCGACCTCAACAAGAGTCAAATGTGACCACCCTATAACTCCATGAGTCTGACTCCGACAGTTGTCTCATGAGTGCGGGGAGTCTCCTCATCGACGGTTGAGATTGAATCTTGTAAAATGATGACGTACGTAGTATTCGATACCTTCGATAATAATGTAAATACTCTCAGGCAGTAGGTATGTATCAACCAAGTGTAAGACCTAGGAACTTTAGTGTTCACACTCTTCGACACAGCCTCGTCTTTCGAGTACATGTACCGGTAGTGCCAAAATCCAAAACCCTCGAACCCTCGTGAGGGTTTCCTCACCGGCCGGCCGCGCACGCGCGGTGGAAAGAGTCGGCCGACGCGCAGGCCGCCGCAGCGCATCCGGTGGCGCGACCTTGCATTTCCACTCAACTCCCTCCAACTTCGCATAGGCTATGGGCCATACGGGACCGGGACCGGGCCATACGGGACCATAAGCTGTCGTCCCGCGGACCATTCCCATTTTGTGTCTGGCATCATCTCGCTGGACCCTTGCCCAGTGACGTTTGCTAAGTTCGCTGAGCACGGCTTGCGGGTGCCGTGACAAACTGCGCTTCTAACAATCTGTCAACGTAGGGCCGCATTTGCACGCCCTTCGCACGCAGTTCCAAAGGGAAACACCCGCAGTAGTGGCCAATGGTGCCCATGCGAATGTCGCCTCGTCAGAAGTAGGGGTGGCTGTAAGGGCGGCCCAATTCGAGTGCAACCCTGATCGATAGGACCTTTTCCTATCTGCGAGTGGGGCAAGAGATGCGTTGCTACCTGGAAACTGCAGGTCAAAGCTGGGAAATCAAGACTGGAAGATAGTCTACAACCAGATGGCACAGGGGGAAAGGAGAGAAAGCTTGCGGCAAATTCTGAAGGAGGTACTCCCTGCTGAGTACGAGGCGTTTGAGGACGATGACTGTGACAACCTTATCAGGAGAAGGTTCACTAAGCTTGGGATGCTCAGGAACGCTGGAGCACTGAAGACCCTGAGGAATGGGCCAGATCCGTTGCCTGAAGCCCTCGTGTGCGCCCTGGAGTCTGCAGCAGAGAAGGGTGAGCAGCTGAAACCTTTTTGACTTGAAGATCATGTACCAATCGTATGTGCAGAGAAGCTGTGACAGAAAAGACTCAGCAAGGCTACTGCGCGCTTGAGCATGTCATTGCGGCTGTCTACTTGTTGACTCTTCAGAACAACAGTCAGTGCAATCCTCACAACAGTCATTCCTGTGCAACATCATTCGTGCATGCCTGTGGTCGGGCAGAGCGCCGGAGCTCTCTGGTTTACCGTAGATGCAGTGATCCTTACCGACCCTCCAGTGTGTTGGTGCCAGTTTGGAGCATGTCCCTCTGCTTCCCGGGTTGTTTCACCTGACAGGCCAGACTGAGTTGACATGATCTCTGAGCCGGGTGGTCTGCTGTGAAGTTGTCTGGTTGCAGCATCCAAGGCAGCCTGTTGGTAGAAGGCAATGCTTAGCCTGTCACCCTGCCAGGATTCATAGTGACGAATGAGGAGCCTCACTGCAAGACATCGTCCGCAAATTTAACCTTTCTTCTGAGGATGCTAGGTTCTTCTGCAGCGAGGACGTTTTTGGCTGAGCAGCAAGCAAGAGCTTTTCTTCCGCTTCTGCCCAAGGGGTTCATTCTATCATAGCTCATGCTCATTTCCGGTAGCTGCACTTTTCTGTGGAAGAAGTGTCTAAGCGCTTAGAGTTGCGTTTGCCGGGGTCTTGATCGAAGAAGGCACCTGCATTGAAGCTCTCTTTGCTGGTAGTTACCCATTTTGTCCTTTCATGTAGCCTTGATGCAGGACTGTACTTCGGTGTCTGTCCAACCCTATTTCTGGGGCAACATGGAATCTGCTGTTCCACTTTGGAGAATCTGTGTTGCGATCTGAAGCAGTTGGTTGGAGATTGTAATGATAGGGCGCATGCCTTTTATGTAATCCTTAATCGGTTTGTTCTCATGAAAGAATCCTCCTTTGTGCAGCCCTTCAACCTCCTCCAAAACGAGCCTGCAGAAGGATGAAGGCCTTCAGTCTCCAAGATGGGATTGATAAGGAGGGGTTCTTTAGAAAGTCGGAAGAGGCCCCGCAGGTCATTGAGATGATCAAGAAGGGGAAGTATCCCCTCATTGCAGATGTTAGGAAAGCAGGAAAGACGACGCTGAAACAGGAGATCGTGGACCTGCTTCATGGACAAACAGTAGACACGATCAGGGGCGAAAGCGAAGTCAGGGTAGTTGCAGTCACGCTGGGGTGGGGTTTGGAGATGCACGGACAGGTGATTTTCCTGCACCAGAGTCTCAAGTTCAAACTTGAACATCTGCAACAAGGTTCTTCGCGCTTGATTTTGTTCCAAAAGCTGAGAAAGATCTAACGGTGGTGCAGCGACCGGGATCCTCTCGTTATTTCCTGCGCACTTGCTCTCCTCATAGTGTTTGCTGCCCTGCTTTCGCTGATTGTTCTTGCTCATGTAGACACAGCTGCCAGAGCACTCGGTAAACGATTATTTGTTATCATTGCAGGAGTCCGAAACAGCATTCTGGAAGTATGTGATCGACGATGTCGTTCGGAAATCTCAGGGGCTGCTGGTGCGACATCCAGACACGACAGATTCCGCCGCGGGGTTTGCGAGCCTCTTCCAGTGGGTCAGGCCGACTGGTCCTCTGGTTGTGCTGTGCGTCGATGAAGCCTCCGAGTTGGCAAAGGCCTCCATCATAAACCGTGCGAGCCTCATGCACTGCTTCCGGGATATGCGCGAGGCCGCCACGCGCAGGCAGCACCGGCTACTTTCAGTCGCTTTCTTCGGCACCTTCACGGTGCTGCGGATTGTTGACGAGCTTAACGAGGGAAGACCGGGGCCGTCAGGGTAAGGCTTTAAATACCATGCCGTCTGGTCACTCTTGAACAGTCCGGTGGCTCTTGTCGGTCATAAAGGCAGAGCGTAAGCTTTTCTTTCAAAAATATTTACGCCTTGGTATCCTGACCTGTGGCTGCCCAGTTACCAACACTCATCTCGTGCGCACATTCTTGTCGAGTGGCTTCGCTCCAGAAGGTTGTCTTAGCTTTGTAGCAGAAGAAGCGGATCCTTTCAAGGGTCAAAAAGTGCCTTGTCAATCGAGGTCGTCATTAATTGCGGTTTTGCCAAGAATGCATAGTTACCTGGTCTTCGATACGATCTGAAGTGCTCATTATCGACTCGAACAACGCTCACGAGTGGATAGTGTCTTCTGAAGTCGAGTTTCGCTTTGCCTGGTTTCCCCTCCCTGTACGTCTGTTTTCGGTGGCTCAATGTCCAACCTGAGCCGATCTTCAATCTAGATTTTTCATTTGCAGCGCCATTTTCCGGACGTCGCCGTTCCTGCTGGCAACAGGTCCTGAAGTGATCAGGGGCCTGAGGCGCTTTTCTATTGAAGACATCGTTCAGCTGCTGGAAGAGTACGCCGAGCTGTGCAGAGAGGAGCTCGAGAAGAGGCCGGTTGCGCTGCAGGACCTGCAGAGAATTGCAGAGTCCATCTTCGAGAAAACCAGGGGCCACAAGGGCCAGACCGTCGCGTGCCTCATGGCGTTGCAGACCAAGCAGCTCCTAGAAAAGAATCTAGACGGGCCCCTCATTGTAGAGCAGTGGCTGCAGTACCTCAGGACAGACCTGCCTGCGTATGTCGCTCAGTCCACTGTCTTTCGAGCCACAGTCCAGAGCGCTCTCCAAGCCACTCCAGCCCAGCTCGAGCTCCTCAGCTCCGTCCTCTATAGTGGAACCGCAACTGTGCCGGCTGACCAGGTGCAAGAGATCGCAGAGCCGTTGCTAGCAGAAGGAGTTCTTGTGGAAGAAGCGCACGGGGAATCGAGCGAGTTTGGCTACCGGAGAGCGGCAGTCGCCCAGGCGAAGTCCCCGGTGACCCTCGCGCTCGCATCCCCGCTGATTAGCAGCTGCATCTTCTCGAACATGGTGCGCGACGTGGTTGACTGCGTGCGAGCCTGCCCCCGGAGAGTACTTGGAGTACATCGACTTCCTTGTGATTGAGGTAACGTGGCTTCGTTAGGAAAGCTTCTCCTTTGAGTAGTAGTCGGAAGCTTTGATGTGCTGGGATCTTGTTCGTTCGCAGACATGTCATAGGCGGCCAACCCTTCTTTGGTGTACATTTGCCCTTCCAGCGGGTCCAAGTTCTGTTGGACGGTGACTAGAACGCCGCACTGCAATGTGCAGCTTCACATATCAGGCGGCCGTTACGAAGTTGACATGGATCAACTATGAGCACCCAATAATGTCACTTTGAGTCAGACTCGCAGCAAGGCCAATTAAGGCAACATCTTTAAGCAAGTCGATTTCAAGATGGTTCTTTCCATGACAATGGCCAGTAAAAGCGCACTGTACACCGAAATCTAAAATAAAGCCGACAGTTCTTGGCACAATCCGATCCAGTCTTTGGACCACACTCATACCACCTGTCCAACCAGCAAATCTCCACTCTAGGCAGCATTGTTGTGTTCGCTGCATAGAGTTTGTGCATTTGAGAGCCTTTGCATTCATACCCAAATATCGACTGTTCACGTGTTAAAACCCCTGTTTACGCCTTGCAGACGGTGCGCAATCTGAATTGGGCCACCATTGCCTGTCACAGAGCAGCAAACGCGTCGGGGGAGCCGTCGGAGTACGCACTGCAAGGCCAGTTCTTGTTGATATTGAATCAATTGCTACGGAAGACCGAAAAGGTCCAATTCTTCAGGTATGAAAACTGGCCCCTTCTTTCATCTTTTCCTTCGCCTGCACTTCATAGGGTGGGTGAGGAATGTCGACCCTGCATATCTCTGCCAAATTATCTCCTTGTATTCTTTGTCTGGTCGGCCGTTCTTGAAGTGCAAGGTCTTGGTTTCGACCTCTTCGTTATGTATCTTTTCAGTGCCCAGGAAGAGAATAAACATGCCAAGAGGAAAAAAAAAACCTCAGGGGCTTGCCATTCTCTCTCAAGGATATTCTTTTCTTTAGACTGTTTGACGTCACAAGCAGAGAAAAGTGAAGTCAGTCTGTCTAGTATTTTCCCTAATATCCCTGATTTAGCATGTAAAATATCCTCTTAGTGTTTGTTCATGCATCCTTTGCCTCTCCACAGCCTAGTCGCGGAGGCCAGGAACATAACGACCACCTCGGGGAACGTACGAAGACGGATCGACTTCCTCTGCTGGCCCCTTCCACATCGGCTCGGGACTATTAGGCCCTTCGCGATCGAGCTGATTGCGTTTGCTGGGAGGGCCGACATCCTGGAGCACATGAGGCGTGGGTACCCGAAGTTGCACGCCGCTGACGTGGACGGACGAGTCGAGACGTGCCACACAGTGGTCGTCCACGTGTCAGCGGACTGGGCTGCCAAGAGGGGCGCCATAGACTACTTTGGGCCCCCCGAGGGTGTCGAGGACGTGCACGTCGTGCAAGTTCTTTTCAAAGAGAATGGGGCCAAGGCACGGATAGCATTCGAGGATAGGGATAGGGATAGGGAGATTCCAGTAGCGGGGCTGCGCAAGGAGGCCAAAATGGTTCTTTCAAAGCTGACGACGCCTCCCAGCTCCACTCCGGGCACCCGAAGGCCTCCTCTTCCCCAGCCCCGTTAAGATAAGACAATCAATCATTAGATGGACGACAAGTGGGTCGTTCAAAAGGTTCTGGTTTCGCTTGGAGAGTGCTAATTGTCATCAAGTGTAGTGGTCTGACCTGTGCTTTCGCTTTGACAGCTTGTGATCTGACTGCGGTAATACGTTACAGGCCGGATTATACCCCAGATTTGCAGCAAGTCAGAATCCCGTACGGAAGTGACAGAAAGGGTTCGGTTTCTTGTTTGGAATATATGTGCAGTCAAATGTGGTTGGCAACCTTTATTGACAGAGTCTGAGGCCAACATACGACTGCCCATGGGCGGCTCCTCCGATATCCATGGATGTGATCTTAGTGCCTGTTGTTGCGCATACGTCCCAATATTGCATAAGTGATGTAGTAGCCTAGTCGGTTAGTTGTGCATGTTGCTTTTAGCCGAGTGGCTAAGGCACTTGCCGTTTAACAAGCTGTCCAAGCTCTTGGAACAAGTTGTCTCAACCCCCAGGTCAATGACGTTGTCATCCACACCAATGATTCGCGCTACAATTGAGAGCGCAAACCTGTCCAAAGTACGTGGCCAAGCTGCTCAAATCTATGGGGACCTTGCATTCGACCCCGAGTGGATGACAGTGGCATCAACTATACCAAACATTATATATGCTGAAAACTCTTCAAGGTGGTCAAGCTTATGGAAGCATACTTCTCGCCCCTCAAGCCAATGACATGATCCCCCATACTAAGAATAATGCGCTGCTATTAATAGCGCACACTTGCAAGCTGTTGATAGTGCAAAAGAATCTAGAGTGTCCATGCAAGCAATTCAAGGTTTTGGGGAAAAGTGGTCTTGACCTCCAAATAATGGCGTCATCGACCATACCAAGCAATATGCGTTCAAATCGATAGTTCAAACATGTATAGCTGCCGTTCGACGTTTCACTCGGAGGTCAGCCCCTCGAGCATAGCCTGATGCCCGCACCAGGGGCAGGACCTGTCGTGAGGGCACCAATACCACTCTGAACCGAACCGTTCCCTCGAGCCTAAGACGGAAGCTGCCACTTCTAGTCTCTAGCTAGCTTGCCAGCTGCCAACTTGCCTCGCAGGTTGAGCAGGTCCTGTAGGAAAGCGCTGCAAGCACCAAGCGCAAAGTGGTTTAGGCATGGGGTAAGTGATTGCGTCATGGTAGCCTTTCATATTCGGGAGTTGAAATCTAGCGGAAGCTTTTCTCCGGAGGTGCTTGAGCTTTTGGTGTTTGGGACCAACCAATCTGCTTTGCTGTGCTTCAGAATTTGGAAGCTGTGGTTCTGCTCTGAATTGGTTTGTGCTTCAGTTCAAATTGAGTCTCTCTTATGTGTGATTGCAGCTGTGATCAGCAGAGGTAATCCATGGCAAGAAGCCCGCTTTGTGGCAGGTCCAAGTCTGATTAAAGGGTCTGCCAGGCTGCTCGCTTTGCATGCGCTGCAGAGTACAGGGAGCGCATCTTAATGAGTGTAGAAAGGCAAGAGATTCTGATTGCTACTGTCAATGCGCGAAGCAATGACACACCTGTCCTTCGCCGTCGGTGCTGCCAAAGAGCAAAGGGATTGAAGCATGAGGGGCAAATTGCTCACAAAGTTTCAGCACGCGGGCGCTTCAGCGCTGCTGATCAGAAAGCCAAGCGGCAGGACGTGCGGGTGCTCAAAGAAGCTGTGAATTGTGCTGTGGAACGCGGTAAGTTTGCTTCTTCAAAAGCTAAGTCTTAAGGTCAGGGGATCACAGGCCCTAGATTTATACCATTGTTTCAGGAACAGAGTGATTTATATCAGGGATTGATAAACTTTCATGAAGATGACCAGCAGAATCTTCAGTGGTATGGCTGGACGTGCGTGGGGAATTGTACTAAGCTTTGACCAGTTACTTCTTAGAGCTATCAGTGGGTCATTTTCTGGTAGATCGCCAGAAGTTGGTGGCATGGCTGGGCTTGGGAGCGAACCAGGTTTTGACCACTTTTCCGTAAGCAAGAGGTGACGGCATGCCTGGGCGCGCGCAAAAGAATGTACCAAGTTCTGGCCAATTCTTTCTTTAGATATCAATAGGCCATTTCTTGGTACAAAGCCTGAACTTGATGGCATGGCCGGTCCTACATGCAGGTGTGTGCGGGTAGGATTGGCCCTGCATGATTCCCTAAGTCTTCTTCTCTTTTCCAGACCCGCATGCCATTCGCTGCCGCGAGTGCGACATGACCGCAGAGTATGGTCTCCGCGGGGGCAAGAGGGAGGGGCTGTCACATACTTCTGCGAGAGCCATGGCCCATCAAAGGGTTGTTTCAAGATCGACAAGGACCGCGCAGGTGAGAGGACACACACACACACCTCCTTTGTGTGCAGCCATCCGCACCTTGACCTTAATCGTTCAGGTCTTTGCATGGCGGCAAGCTGGCTGCAAGTCCGCATCGTGCCCTTTCTTGTTTGCAGCATGGGTTCAGGGGCGCGAGAAGATGCGGAGGAGTGCAGATTCTGCCTGTCACCAATGGGGGCAGCATCAGAAGTGGGCAAGGTCATGGACGGCGACAGCAGGTGAGCGCCCAAAATCTGTTGAACGAGAACCTGGTTCAGCACTGTGCCAAGCCACCTGTCACACCAGTTGGTTGGTAAATAAGGGTGATGTCTGACCTGTGCAACATCTGGAGAGGTTTCAAGCGGCGCCCCAAAAGCGGTGTACCAAGGAAAAGCGTATTGTAATACGTCAACTCTGTACTTGTACCAGGAAACGACCTATTACTTCTTAAGAATCCTAATGGGTGTTTCTTGGTCCACAAATGTGGCACGGTTGGTCGGACAGATTGCATGCCCTCAACAAGTCTCATGATTTTGAGAACTTCTGCAGGGTTCTGGTGGTCGATCGTGACACCCCAAGAGCAGTTCTGACCCATTCAGTGCCGCCTTTTCAGAGCCCGCATGCGCTGACCGCAACGCCCACGACAGCCCCCTTGCAACGAACCCCCATGCGACCATTAGCAAGTCAGAGTCGAAGTGCGGTCTTGGCGCAGCCCGCCATCAGCATGCCGCGAATGACGAGGTGCAGCCCGGGCAGCTTCTCGTCCACCGCGCAGAGGGCCAGTGCGCGCTGTCAAGCGGGAGCGCCAGGTTTGGGGTTGAGCCCGCTGCCACTAAGAGCGTGCTGGTCAGGAGCGCATTCCAAGGTGAGCGACGACTCCTCGTTTCAAACGTACCCATGCGTGTCAACTCGTGACAAATTCTGGGAGTGCTGAGAACTGGCACGTCTTTCCCCTCAGACATCGGACATGAAATTCTTGGCCTTTTCTCGGTACATCTTGGCAGGTATGGTAGGGGCCCCTCAAATACGTTGTGATGCCTTGCAGAGTGCGGGGGTTTGTACCAAGAAAGGCTGTGTTACATCTTCAAAAACAAACGGGCGTTTTCTGGTACATCCTATAAGGTATGGCTGGGGCCCCTCAAAGATTCTGCAGGGTATGGCCGGCCCCCCAAAAACGGTGTGATGCTTTGCAAAGTGCAAGGCAGTGTACCAGGAAACGCTGTATTACTCTCCTTAAGAATCTAAGGGCGTCTTTCTGGTCCATCCTGAGGGGTATGGCCGGCCTTGTCCAACAGGCGCATGATCCGAGCATCCAGCGCACAATCAGCGTGTACCAAGAAACGCTGTGTTACTTTCTTAAGAACATATCGGGCGTTTCGTGGTACATCATGCAGGGTATGGCCTTG